>MU717837.1:95184-127390 GCA_026770625.1 Nicotiana glauca
GCAATCTTCAATACATATCTTCCTTACATGCATTTCATGTGCAATGGTTATGACTAACTGTGTCTCCCAAGATGGACCAGGTCCTTCCCTGAGTTCATTTGTCAATCTTCAAAACTTCAACTGAACTTGGGCCAACGTATTGATTCCTTCATCATCTCTTCATTGATGACATCTTGATATACTCACGTAGCTTGGGGGAGCACGAGAACCATCTGAGAATAGTATTTTAGACCTTGCAAGAGCAGAAGGTATATGCTAAGTTCTCTAAGTGTGAGTTTTGGATAGAGTCTGTGGCATTCTTCGGACATATTGTGTCTGGAGAGGATATTAAGGTAGACCCCAAGAAGATTGAGGTAGTTCAAAGTTGGCCACGCCCTACCTCAGTGACCGAGATCAGGAGTTTCCTAGGGTTAGAAGGTTATTACATGCGGTTTGTGCAGGGCTTTTCATTTATTTCATCACCTCTGACTATATTGACCTAGAAGGGTGCTCCTTTCTATTGGCCGATGATTACAAGGTGAGCTTCCAGAAGCTCAAGATAGGCTTGACCACATCGCCAGTCCTTGTGTTACCTTCCGATTCAGGGATGTATACAGTGTATTTTGGCGATTCGCGCGTTGGCTTGGGTTGTGTATTGATGCAGGAGGGGTGAGTTATTTCATATGCCTCCCATCATATGAATATTCATGAGAAGAATTATCCTATGCACGATCTGGAGTTGGCGGCGATTGTTCATGCTCTTAAGATATGGAGGTCCTACCTGTACGAGGCTTCATGTAAAGTTTATACCGATCATCGCAACTTGCAGAATTTTTTTCAAGAAGAGGGATCTTAATTTGAGGCAGCGCAGGTGGCTTGAGTTACTAAAGGATTATGACATCACCATTCTTTATCATCCGGGTAAGGCTCTATATGGTCGCCGTTGTCGTTCTCCTATTAGATGGTTCAAGCCCGGTGAGGCTAAGTTGTATGGTACATACTTGGTACAGGAGGCCTTGGATAAGGTGAAGTTGATTCAAGAGAGGCTTCGCACAGCTCAGTCCAGGCAGAAGAGTTACGCGGATGAGAAGGCGCGTGATGTATTATTTATGGTTGGCGAGAAGGTTCTCTTGAAAGTATCGCCCATGAAAGGCATCATGAGGTTCGGGAAGAAGGGCAAGCTGAGTCCAAGGTTTATTAACCCCTTTGAGGTACTGAAGAGATTTAGGGAGGTTGCCTATGAGCTTGCATTACCCCCCAGCTTGTCGGGAGTTCATCTGGTTTTTTATGTGTCGATGCTTTAGAAGTATCATACCGACTTTTACCATGTGTTAGACTTCAATACTATTCAGCTGGATGAGAGATTGGGTTATGAGGAGTCGCCAGTTGCCATCATTGACGGGCAGGATTGACAGTTGAGATCTAAGAGGATTTCTGCATTAAAGGTTCAATGGAGAGGCTAACCAACCGAGGAGGCGACCTGGGATTCTGAGGAGGACATACGGAGCAGATATCCCCCTTTATTTAGTAGCTCAGGTACTTTTCTATGCCCATTTGAGGACAAATATTTGTTTAAGAGGTGGAGAATTTAATGACCTTCCTAGTTATTTTGCTTTTTTGAACCCCGTTCCCTTAAATAAAACTTCCCACGCTTGTTTTAGCTAATTTATGACTTGCGGGGATGGTTGGTTTGAGATTTGGAAGGGTTTTGGGTAAAATATTCCCATGTGATTCCTTAGGATTTTTTTAAAAGACTAAGTTTGACTTTGGTCAACATTTTGAGCAAACGGGCCCAGATTCGTGATTTGATGGTCCCCGAGGGTCCGTAGGAATATGGGACCTGAGCGTATGCCCAGAATCGAATTTCGAGGTCCCTAGCCAAAGTAATGAATTTTTATTTAAAATTGTTAATCTGAAATATTGAAGATTTAAATAAACTAAGTAATGATTTATCACGTAGGTATCGGGCCCGTATGTTTGTTCTGAAACCCAGTACAGGTCCAATATAATATTGTAGCCTTGTTTGTGAAATTTGGTGAGAAACGGGACTGATTTGACGTGATTCAGACGTCCGGTTGTAAAGATAGGAATTTGGATGTTCTTAAGGATTTCATGCGTTTAGGTGTTGAATCCGTGGGTTTAAGTGTTATTTCGGCGATTTGATCGCTCGAGCAAGTTGGTACAATGTTGCTAGACTTGTGGGAGCATTTAGAGTGGAGCCCCGAGGGCTCGTGTGAGTTTCGAGCATGGGTTTGGAATAGATCAACACACTAGTTTTCTGGTGTTTTTGCTGCTGTTGCAGGTTTTGCAATTGCGAGACCTTGATCGCAATTGTGATCTCGCAATTGCGAAGGTAATATCTCATTTGCGATGAGGCTGGCTGGTGGTAGTGGTCGCATTTGCGACTTTTGCTTCGCATTTGCGAACCCAGCAGGGTCCGCATTTGAAACCCCTCTATCGCAATTGCAATCAAGGAAGAGGGAGACCAGTTCGTATTTGCGAACATATTGTTGCAATTGCGACTTCGCAATTGCGAGCCTGCTGTCTCAAATGCAATATCAGAGACCTGGACACAGCTTTTAAAAACGGGACTTAGGCCATTTATTTCATTTTTCCTCTACGCTTGAGCGATTTGGGAGCTTTTAAAGAGGGGATTTCAACATAGCATCGTGAAGTAAGTTATTTCTACTTAATGCAATTTTAGTACTCGAGTTTTGGGTAGATTAATACCTAAAGATTTGGAGAAATCAAAGGGGTTAGAGCTAAACCTAGGGTTTTAGTAAAACTTGGATTTAACCATGAAATTTGTTATGGAATTAATTAGAAATCATATATTAGTGATCCTTACATTGTAGAGAACAACGTCCTTCGCAAAATTTTGGAATCCGAGCACGTGGGCCCGGGGTCGAATTTTAGGAAACTTGTGTTAATGGTTGGGAAATTTCTTAAATAGCTAGAATTCGATCTTATGAGCCTATATTAACTAGTTCTTACTTCGTTAAACTATTTTGGAATCGTTTGGCTCCGAATTAAGGGCTTGGACTTGTTCTTGGCATTTGCAGTACACTTTGGAGCGAGGTGAGTCTCCTTTATTACCTTTTAAGAGGGAATTTTCCCCATAGGTATAATAGTTGAGTTAAATGCTAATATTTGTGGGGGCTACGTACGCACTAGGTGACGAGAATCTGTGGGTAGCGACTATTATGTTAAGTTCAGGTAGTCTAGGACCCATAAACAAGCTCTACGTGATATTCTTTTATCTTGATGATAACTTCGGACTCGTATAAACTATTTGATTAAGGTAAATGTGACTAGTGAAGGAACCTTATCCTGTTTGGTCTTTTAAAAGAGAATATTAGGTATTCCTGTAAATAACTACTCCTCAGATATATATTATTGTTGGCTTGTTGATGAGTTTATTTATATTTGACCGCATCGCATGGGTGATTTGCGAGCGGGGTAATAGATACATCTATGGTTCGAGCCGTTCGACCCTCGGCAGTGCACAATTTATTATTATATTGGATCGGGCCGTACGTCCCACGGTGTCACTTGTATATGTTTTCTTTAGCGTTTCTTTGATGACATAATTTCATACCTGCTTAAAATATAGGTGACTATCCATGAAAATACTTGGGGAAGAACTATTATGCCATGATCTTTTAAATGCTATTTACTTGTGCTATCCATGCTATTTATAAACTCTTCTCACATTATTTGACCCTAGTGAGTATCAAGTCGACTTCTCGCCTCTACTTGTTCGAGATTAGACGGGATACTTACTCGGTACATATTATTTATGTATTCATACTATATTTTTGTACTTAATTGTACAGGGTATGAGGCAGGTATATCTGGCTATCAGTCGGGAACACATCTCTAAGTGGATTTCGAGACTTCTACGGTGAGCTGCTTCTCATCCATGCCGTTCAGCAGCCTGAAGAAGTCTTTTGTATTTTTGTTGTCTATTCCGTTTCGAACAGTAGGATAGTGTGATTCTTTTGTATATTCTACTAGTTGCCCATGTTTGTGACATCAGGTCTTGGCACACACATATTAGTAGACCATATTATTTTGGGGTTGTATGATTTTCATGATTTCTATTCATTATTTCTGAATTTCTTTTTCTTTTAATTTAAAGAATTATTTTCAACTACTTTGTTGTAAAGGTGACCGAAGGTTTAACTAGTATTTTTTTCGCGTTGGCTTGTCCAACAGTGGCGTTGGGCGCCATCACGACCTGCTATGGAATTGGGTCATGAAAAAACACATAAAACCGAGCATCATCAGATTAGAAACATCAAAAATTCAGGGGAGAAAACAACAAATGAAGAAACTTTTATAGAGAAACAAAATTTGAAACAAAAAAGGGGCTGTGGAAACTTGACGTCAATTCAGTTTCCTGTTGAAACAATGATTTTTCTTTTTAGACCATCTCTAACCCAACACCAATTTTGAAAACACCATTTTAGTGTCAAATTTGGTATTTTTTTAGTTCCAACCCAACACCATTTCTTACACATCCTGGTGTATGAATAGTGTTACACCAAATTTGGTAATTTGATGTAACACTATTCATTAACACTATTACTATTCACCATTATTTTAATATTGTATTTTATTAAATAACACTTTTAATTTAAAAAATTATAATTTTTATGTAATATCTTTATAATATATTTTATATTTTAATTTTTGTGTATAATTTTTATAAATTAATTTCCGTATATTTTATTTTTATATAAAATTGTAAGTTTTTTATTATAAGAAAGGATTGTATAAAAATATATAACCATCAAAAAAATAAAAAGTGCAAAACGGAAATATAATATATTGTTAATAAATGACACAATATTCATTGATTATCATAAAAACAAATATTTAATGGCATTAATATTTTAGACTCATCACATGTTTTTCTAATCTTGCTAAAGGTATTCTCCTCTCTCCCGTTATGTTATTCAAGGAAAAGAATATGGTGGATCATTATTAATTAGCCAATGGTATATATCCAAAATGGTCTATTCTATTGTGCAAATTATTCGTGAGCCATATTCTCAAAAGAAGAAATATTTTGCGATGAAACAAAATGTAACGACCTGACCGGTCGTTTTGAGCATTTGCACTCTGATCGCCAGTTCTCGGGCATGACTTGCCCCGTGTTATGCATTATGACTAATGTCGATCATTGATTTCGGTTTTCGGGAAAATTTGGAATGAATTTTAGAACAGTTTCAGTTGGAAGCTTATAATTTGAAAGGTTTGACCAACAATTGACTTATTTGTATGCGAGCTCGGATCACAGTTTATATGATTGGGTTAGCTTCACGGGGTGATTTATGACTTAGGAGTGTGATCGGAATTGGTTTTGGAAGTATGGTGTAGAATTAGGCATGTATTGGCGAAGTTAGTGTTTTGACGATTTCCGGTTGATAGGCGAGATTTTGATCCGGGAGTCGGAATGGAATTCCAAGAGTTGCTATAGCTTCTTTATGTGATTTTTTATGTGTGTGCAAAATTTCAGGTCATTCGGACGTCGTTTGGTTGGGTTTTTGATCGAATGCATATTTCGGAAGTTTAGAAGAACTTAGGCTTGAATCCGATGTAATTTGATGGTTTCGGTGTTGTTTGATGTGTTTTGATAATTGGAACAAGTTTGAATGATGTTATAGGATGTATTGGTGCTTTTGGTTGGGGTCCCGAGGGCGTCGGGTGAGTCTCGGATTGTCAATCGGACTATTTTCTAAGTTTAAAAGTTGCAGAATTTCAGTTCAAGTGTTGCAGAGATTTATCTCTTCATGTTCGCGTAGAAGGAAAATTGGAATGCAGGAATTTAAGCCTTCGCGTTCGCGTTTTGAAGACTCGCGTTCGCGGAAGGTTAAGATATTATGCTTCGCTTTTGCATGGAACTGCTCGCATTCACGTATAAGGAGTTGGGGCCTAGCGGATTTGCTCTTCGCGTTCGCATCATGTGAGTCGCGTTCGCGTATGTATGAGGAATAAAGCAAGGTTAATTTTTGGATAAAATAAAAATGTGCTTCGCGTTCGCGAGGCTGAGGTCGCGAACGCGATGAAGGAAGTTCAGAACTGGGCAGAATGTTTTAAGTCACTTCATCCCTGATTTTGCGTCATTTTTCCTCCATGGTTGACCATTTTGAGAGCTTCTTGGCGGAGATTAAAGAGGGATTCGAGGGGAATCAACTGGAGGTAAGAATTTTGGTCTTAAAACTCGTTTTAATTGTGAAATCCACCTAGAAATTCATGAAAATTAAGCCTAAAATTGAAGAACTAGGGCTTGAGATTTTGAAATTTAATTTGGGGATTTGATGGGTCATTTGAACTCGGATTTGGGAGTTCTTGATATGTATAGACTCATAGCGAGATAAGGAACCCGTTGATATCAAAAGTTCTGAGTTTCGAGAAGTGGGCTCGGGGCTCGGGTTTTGGTAATTTCGGGATTTGTGCCCGTTATTGATTATTTTTGCTTGGGCTTTGTTCCCTTAGCATGTTGTGATGTATTCGCTCTGATTTTGGATAGATTCGTCGCGTGTGGAGGCTGATTTGAGGGGAAAAGGCATCGCGAGCTAGAAATTTTGCCGGTTCGAGGTGAGTAATGATTGTAAATGATATCCTGAGGGTTTGAAACCCTGGATTTGCACACCGTAGTGCTATATTGAGGTGACTTGCACGTCGGATAGCGAGCGTGGGGTAGAGCACCGTTGGGGATTGTGACTTGGTCCGTCCCGATTGATGATTTTTATCGCGTATTTGACTAAAACTTATTTGTTATTATCATAATTTGGGCTGGTCACCATACTTGGGCTTCGTGCCAATTATTTGAACCCATCGGGGATTTTATCACTGTTTTCTCACTATTTTGACGTATTATTTGAACTCAGTCCTGTTGATTATACTGTTTTACAAACTCAGCCACTTTAATTGAATTTAGAGACTTAATTGATATTTTCACTGTTGTTTTGGGCTGAGCACTACTATTCTATTGATGCCCGAGGGGCTTATGATGTTTCTGGACTAAGTGAGGCTTTTAGGCCTCGAGTGTTATGTGAGGATACTTTCAGGCCTCGAGTGTTATGTGAGGAGGCTTTCAGGCCTCGAATGTGATGTGAGGAGGCTTTCAGGCCTCGAGTGTGATGTGAGGATACTTTCAGGCCTCGAGTGTGATGTGAGAAGGCTTTCAGGACTTATATTGATATATCGCTTGGGCCGTAAGGGGCTCCTCCGGAGTCTGCACAGCCACAGTGAGCGTAGGTACCCATGTGATATAAGAGTGAGTCCGAGAGGCTGATATTATGCTGAGTGACTGATACTGAGCCTGAGGGGCTAATACTGTTCTGAGCGATTGATATTGAGCCTGAGGATCTAGTACTGTTTTGAGATATTGCCCGAGGGGCTAACTTTTATGTGCTCATTTGGTGCCCGAGGGGCTTATGATGTTTCTGGACTAAGTGAGACTTTCAGGCCTCGAGTGTTATGTGAGGAGACTTTCAAGCCTCGAGTGTTATGTGAGGAGGCTTTCAGGCCTCGAGTGTGATGTGAGGAGGCTTTCAGGCCTCGAGTATGATGTGAGAAGGCTTTCAGGCCTTATATTGATATAATGCTTGGGCCGTAAGGGGACCTTCCGGAGTCTGCACACCCACAGTGAGCGTGGGTACCCATGTGATATGAGAGTGAGCCCGAGGGGCTAATATTATGCTGAGTGACTGATACTGAGCCTGAAGGGCTGATACTGTTCTAAGCGATTGATACTGAGCCAGAGGGGCTGGTACTGTTTTGAGATATTGCCCAAGGGGTGAACTTTTATGTGCTCATCTTGCATATTTACTTGCCTTTTTACCTGTCATTCTGTGGTATTTGTGTCTGAGGGACTGATTTTCGGTGCTTATCGGCACTAACCGTTTTGAAATCATTTCGTAACTGTTGAAAGGATCATTTTCAAAAGAGATTTAAATTGAGCCAAGATATTTTCAAAGATTTCACAGCTTCACTGTTTTCCCAAAGGATTGTACCCTGTTTCTATACAACATGATGATTTGCTTTACGTGATTTCTTACTGCTTACTTGTTATTTACCTTTATTACTCACTGAGTTGGAGTACTCACTTTACTCCCTGCACCTCGTGTGCAGATGCAGGTATCTATTCACTCTGTAGCGGGTTTGGGCCGATCAGAGGCAGAGTTACATGAGTTAAGGAGGTGACTGCCAGCGTTCACATCACCATGTTTTTCTCTCTTTTGTTTATTATTCTGATTTGTATATTTTAGGCATTGTAGTAGATTTACATCTGATAGATGCTCGTGACTTGCGACACCCCGATTAGGGCCGAGTTGGGTTGTATTTTCGCTAATTAATATTATTAAGTTATATTTAAGCTGTTTATTTATGTTTAACTATTTTTGAAAAGACGAGTTGGGTTAGTTGGCTGTCCTCGTCATCTCGAGAGGGGCCATCGCAACCAGTGTGGGGTTTGGGTCGTGAGACAAAAATCGTGTCGAAAAGATGTTGAACGTACATTCGGAGTTTTGCAATTATTGCAGGGCCGTCACGTTTTTTGGAGGAAAGAAGTGCTCCATGATATATTAATTACATGTATTATACTGCACAATATGATAATCGAGGATGAACGTGATCTTAATGCACTATTTAAAGATGCTTGGGGAGGTCCAACTCCAACAGTAGAAATGGTAGTAGATGAAAATTATCGATTTGAACAATTTTTAGCTCATCAAAAAACAAAAAAGGACAAAGATGCTCATTTTGCACTTCGTAATGCTTTAAAAGAGCATTTCTAGGAACAACATACGAATCTTGTAAGTTAAATATTTATGTAAAAATTAAAATAATTTTTACCATATGTAATATTTATTTAATTATAACTTATCAATGATTTTATTTTTATTTGAATTATACATTAATATGTATAATGTATAATATTTGCTTATAATATATATTATTTAAAAATTAAGGTATAAATTTTTTAATATTAAATGGTTATATAAGAAAGAAATATGAATTATATGGGATACATATGTAAAAGAGAAAAAAGAAAGGATTTGTTTTATAAAGAAAATAATATAATATAGAAGAGAGAGAAAAATATAAAAGGAATATTCTTTCTGGTGTAAAAAATAATATAACGGATTGGAGTTACTTTGCACTATTTTGGTGTAAAAAATGGTGCAAGGGTTGCAGATGCCCTTAGGGCTATTGTTTGAGTGTAACGCGAAGAAGAAATGAGAGAAAAATTGGAGTCTGAAACCTAAATGTTGTGGTTTTGGACTCAAAATACGTTTCTAATGTTAAAAAAAATTACATTTCAATATATAATACGGTATCACATCGTGCTATACTTTAACGGTATTTCTGCCATTAAAGTATAGCGAGGTGTAATACCGCACTATATATAGCGCGGTGTAATACCGCGCTATACCTTCTCATTAAAAAACCCCTTCTTCTTCCCCCAACGACAGAACCAGTAACCCTCCCCCCATTTTCAAAAAAAAGAAAACAGCAGTCCCCTCCCCCCTATTTTTCTCCAAAAAACAAATCGAGTGGACCCCACCAGTCACACAAAAAGATAAGATTGTAGGTCCCACATCCAACCCAAGCCTTCTATTGTTGTGGTTTCCTCGTTTTGGGCTCAAAACTTCAAGTTTTCGACTTTTCTAAAACATAAATCGAGGTATTCCGATTTAGTTTATGTCAAAACTCGTATAATAATGCATATTAGTTTTCTTGGATGTATTTCCATGTTGTTTTGTGTTTTGCTTGCGATTAAACTAGTATGTTATTTTTATCTGGATTAAGATATTAGTGTTTTAAAAAAATATTTAAAAATTGAGAAATCATTTTTTTGTTAATAAAAATGTTCATAAATTTCTTTTATAGTTTTATATGTAAATTCGTGAATGTTATGTTATTAAAATATATTTGTTATTTTTATTTAGTATAGATTATTTATTTGCTTAAAGACTAGTGTCCTTTTAGTGTAGTAAAATATAAAGCCTTTTAGCGTAGTAAAATGTAAAGCCTTTTAACGTAGAATCCCTGTAGTTTAAGTATCTATTATATTGATAGATCAAACACAAACTCTGTCCAATTACAAGGAACTCAGACAAATGAACTCAGACATAGACCAGGTCCATCCTTGTGAGGTACAATTATGGTCAACTCAGACATGTGAGATACATGTGAAGGAGATAAACCTAACTTATCAGAAGTGATATCTCCTGATCATGATCGAAAAGGTTTCATATTGGATAAGGAGAAAGAGTCCTTACATAAAAAGAACACGACTTAATAAAAGGATAGAGTTAGAGGATGAGATCAACTAGAACTCTTCCACCATGGAAGAGTAGCATCAGAATTCTAGTTAATCTCTAATTGCTAACTCCTTAAATATCATGTTGTTCTCTTTTACAAGTAACGCACATAAGCACAAGTTAAACGTAAATTAAGAGCAAAATAGCAAGGTAATTTTGCAAGCAGTTTATGTGTGATTCAAGCGTGCAAACCTGAAGCTACTTGAACCAGATAGATAAACCAGTTCCAATTTGCTATTTTTTATACTAGTTCAATTGTAGTAGGTGGTTTTATATTGTACCTTCCAGCTTATCTAGAAGCAATTGTATAAGGTACTCAGAGTTTTCAAGTTAGAGTTAACTTGAAGTTGTCGCAACAATGGTTGTGTGCTACAACGGGATTAGAGTTAATCATAGGTTTACAAAAGAGTTTTTATAAATGCAGTTTTTAGCTCAGTGATTTTAGTGGAGAGCTTGGGAAAATCCTACTGGAAAATAGGTCGTGATATTTTCACCTTTTGAGCCAGGTGTTTTCCACGTAAAATCTTTGTGTTCTTTAATTTTTGTTCTTATTATTCCGCACCAGTAGTAGTTGGAATACATAGAAGAACCAGGTCCTTCTATAATCAAGTTAAGCGAAAAATTGGGTACCACACAAATCACCTCCCTCCCCCTTCTTGTGTGGTATTGAAGTATAAAATATCAATTGGTATCAGAGCGGGTTATCCTTGAAGAAATTAAAACCTTAGGAACAGATCAAGATGAGTGCACCACCTGGAAATTGGGAAGGACAATCCATTGCTAGGCCTCTACTCTTTAATGGCCAGTACTATTCCTGGTGGAAAAACAGGATGAGAGATCACATCATAGGAGAGGACTATGAACTCTGGGAAATTATACTGATGGTCCCATGGCCACTACAAAGAAGAATGATGAAGGAATAGATGTGCCAAAGACTAAAGCTGACTGCACTTATCAAGACTTGAAAAAGTGGGAAAAGAATGCTAAGTCTAAGAAATGGCTCATGTGTTGACTTGGTCCAGATGAGTATAGCAGAATTCAAACTTGTACTATTGCTAAGGAGATTTGGGACACTCTACAAGTGGCCCATGAAGGAACTCCTCAAGTAAAGAGATCAATCGGAACACTATTGTATTCTCAATATGAGAATTTTACCATAAAGGAAGGAGAAACCATCCAAGAGATGTCTGCAAGGTTCACAACACTAACAAATTAACTTAAGTATCTTGGAAGGATTGTCCTTGAAGAAGATAGGGTTGAGAAAATCTTGACAAGGGTTCTGCCAATCACTTGAGAAAGAAAAATCACTACTATATAGGAATCAAAGAACATTGCCACTCTCAAGTAGGATGAGCTTATTGAAAATCTCATTACCTATGAAATTACAAGGCAAACCATGAAAATGGATGCACCCAAGAAGGAAAGAAGCCTGACCCTCAGAATAGCTGAAGGTGCAAACCCAGAGGATGATCAAATGGCGATGATCACGAGGGATTTCAAAAAGTACCTAATGAGAGGAAAGGTTTCTTCGAGAGGTACAACCTTCAACAAACCAAGGGCCCCTGAAAAACAGACCAACGAGGGCTGCTATGAATGTGGTAAGATTGACCACATGATCAAGAACTGTCCTCGGTGGGAAATTGAATGGAAGAAAGAAATGGCTGAACGAAGAAACAGAAAGAGGGAACAAGTTCATCCCAAGAAGAACAAAGGATCAACAAAGCCTATGGTTACTACTTGGGAAGAAAGCTCAGATGAGGGTTCAGAAGATGAAGCTGGAGATGAACAAGCACTTATGAACATTGGAGAATCAAATAATGAACAAGAGGTAAGTGTGATTTATCTCAAAGACAAGATTATATTTTTATGTAAATAAAAGCTATTTGAGTTACTTCTAGATTTCATTGATGAGTCTGAAGTCATAAACAATGAGAAGTAATAGTTGTCTAGGGAATGTGTGATCCTGAAAGCTAAGTGCAAAAATCTAGAACTCAGGGCTAGTGAAAGTGATAGTAAAAATACTGAGTTGAAGAACCGGGTTCTTGAACTTGACTCCACTGTGTTAGAACTTAGATCTGAATTTTCAAAACTGAAGTTAGGAACAGTTAAAAAGAAAGCTGACCACACACATCTCACATTAGAAGAAAATCTAGGAAAAATAAAAGATGAGTTGTACAAGAGAGATAAGCAGATAAGAGTCCTAAAAGAAGATCTAGGCAAGGTGAAGCATGAAATAGACAGAACTTGCAAATGGAATAAGTCCTTGTGAGCACTTGAGTTTTGCCCTAAGCAAATTTTTCCAAAAAAAAAAAAGTTTCAAATAAAATGATTTTATAATTTTTATGAATTTTATTGCATTTTGTGTTAATTGGTTGCATAATAATTCATATTAAAAATACAAAAATATATGCATTTGCATAAGGAATTTAATTTCACATTTTAGTATTAAGTAGGTATTAATTCATTTTAGAACAATTTAAAGAAAATAAAAAAAAATAGTTCTTAGGCAATTTTAATTGATAATTGTTGCATCCATCTTTAAATATGATCTTTAAATAATTTTAGGAGTTAAATGGTGTAATTTGATTTTTTTTCTTAATTTTTACATTTTTATAAGATTAGAAAAAATACAAAGTAAAAGTACAAAATACAAAAAATGAAAATGAAATACAAGAGTATAAGAGAAAAGAAAACAAATGGTCTTAATAAGAGACCACAATTGGGCTGATTCGTCCCAATTCAAAGTCACACGCCCCTTTCCCGCCCAGTCCGGCCCAAGTCCATTCCAAACCCGGTCTGCCCCCACTCTTAGCCAAACGACGTCGTTTGGAGTCAAAGAATCTTGGCCATCCATTCTTTTAATCCAACGGCAAGGATTCGTTCTTGGTTATTTAATAAAAGTGTCTAAAATTAGTCATTAACCCTAAAACCAAGTCATCTTCCTCGTACAAAATCACCCCCCCGTCGTCTCCCACCATCTTCCACCGTCCGCCGCCGGCCGGAAATCGCCTCCGCTGGCGGCGGTGCTCCAAATTATCCCAAAAATACACCCCAGGCTCTTCTCTTCCTCCTCTTCTCATATCTACCATTAGTTTCGCTCAAATCCCAACCCAGCCTCTCGAATATTAGATCAAAAATCCTGTGAAAACCCTAACTCATCCAAACTCGCCCAAATTAATACCATACAATCTCCCTGACCTCCTTTACCCGAATCCCAACCCAAAACCCTTCAAATCTGCCTTTAAATCTTCATGTCTCTGATCTAGGTTTTCAACTACATCTGTTCTCATGCGGTTCCAGATAATATTACGTGTTTGTTTTGTAAAAAATGAGCACATAATATTATCTAGATGCTGTATCGGAAGTCAATCGAGTGGATATCAAATCCGAGTTCAAAGGTCTGGGTTCGAGGTCAAATTGGTAAGTTCTTCATGTTCTGTCCATCTCCTTATTCTCCGTCTTGCATTATGTTAAGCTAGGATCTCGAATTAACTCCAAAATTATTTTCTCGAAGTTTGATCTGTGTTCATTTAGAGCTATTTGGGCTAATATAGATTTTATGTTTTAATTTGCTGCCTGTTCAGTCGTTTAGTCGGATTAGTGTAGTTTAACATAGTGATTAGTATTTCTGCCTCTGCTTAGTGTAGTTGAGAGTCATTTGTTGATTTGAGAATCTAATAGTTTGATTATTAGCCTATTTTCTTTTGATCTATTTTTAATCAATCTTGTGTGAATTGTTTGTTTTAGTTTAATATGTTTTAGTACTTCTTTTGGTTATTGTTGATGGGTTGTAATCAATTTAGCTTGGTTCAGTTAGGTTAATCAATGGTTGTTGTTAATAATACCTTAGTGTAATGCTCAGTTCAATTAGTTGTTAATTAGATGAATTTGGCTATAATGGATAGATTCAGTTAGGGTAAAAAGAGGACTGAATTCATTTGGGACTAGGATGGTAATTTCAGGGGGTTCAGGGGCATTTTAGGCTTTAATAATAGGATGGAATGTTGTAGATTAGAATAGAACTCCTTAGAATCTTCTAGAATAGGGCTCAAGTTAGATTTTAGAAAACTTAGGATAGTAGCTTGGGTAACAAGTTAGAAAATAAGGGACTAATCTGAAAATAAACAAGGGACTGCATTGTAAATAGAGGATTTCAGGGCTGCCCTCCCTTATGCCTATAAAATGGCATGTGCATTCCCTAGAATCACAAGTTTTGGGCCCCCAAGAATTCCCCCCAAAATCAGTCTCCAAGTTTCTTAGAGCAAGGAATTTGAAATTCAAAAAATCCAAGTCTTAGATCTGATATTTTAAAAAACCAAAAACAACAAAAAATCTTCAGAAAATCCAGAAAAAACACTGTTCCATTGAGATTTTGGTTCGATTTCAAGTTGTAGTATTTGATTTTGCATCCTTTTGTTTAAAGTTTGACTGCTAGAATTTGCTGGAAATTACTGAGTTATTTTCAAGCTAGAACTGGTTCATTAGATTCAATTTGGGTTTGATTAAGGCTATTATGGTCATTTTATTGGTGTTATTCCTCTATTGTTCAATCCTGGACTGTATGATGTTGTTTTGAATCCGAAATCCATCGTTGTTGTTAAATCCCACTGCTACTTGTTGTATTATTGCTGACTCTCGCTCCTTTCACCTTGTTCCATTTCCAGGTACATATTCGAACCTGAGTTGATGTAACTGTTGAGTTGGAATAAGCTGCTCCTGTTTGGATTACCATTTTGACTAGATATTAAATAATATAGAATTGCTAGTGTAGTTTGATGTTGATTTAGATGAATGTAGATCCTAGACTGTATAACTTGGGACTGTTTGGGTTGTTTAAATTGTTTTGAGTCATTTTAAGTCGTTTAGTTAATTAGAGATCATGTGTCAATTAGAGATCATGAACTAAACCTACTGTGCTGGAATTCTAGTTAGCTAGGCCATTAGGCTATCAAATTGGTGCTGTTGATTCCTATTGTATGGGACGACCTATCTTCAACAAGTTTCACTAATTCTTCTTTCCAAATGTTAAGATAGGGGTCCGTGTGGAACTGTAATTGAAAATATAAGATAGCTTCATGCTTTGAATTGGAGGATGAGATATCTATATTTACGTAATAGCCCTGTTTGGTTGGATGACAATATAAGTGCAAATGATCTCGAATTGTATACTGTCTATTGAACCAAGTTTGTCAATTAATTTGTAAGTGCTCAAACGAATTAATCTGGGCTGTAGGATTTGCATAATTTTGTAATTGGATCATCCTCTTTGTCACAATGGGCTTCATGTAGGCTATCTATACAATATCCAGGTCCTTATCCCTGAACACTTTCCCTCAGTTCCAATTGGGTTTCTTTTGGGCCAAAGTTCGGACAATTCCATTTAAGTTGTGCAATAGTTTGGATGCAGCTTCATCTTAGTTTGGGCCTCGCGCACAGGCCCATGATAGGATAAACCCTCCCAAATCCTTCTGAAATTCAGAATCCACAATTTGAAATAATTCCAAGTTTGAGTTCCCCAATCTAGGTGGTGCACCTGAATTAACAGGTTCCTCTCTTGTTGAGGTGTGGACTTGAGCTTTGGAAGCCCGAATTCCTTAATCAACGGTTTACTAATAATATTGACTAAGTAACTAGGATTCTTTGGAGACAAATTTAAATAGAAAATTTGTAGTTTTCTCTAGGATGGCCTTTAAATAATAAAATGAGACGAGCCTTGCCGAATAAAAATACAAATTACGGGGCCCTCAACAAATGACTATTAAAATACTTAGAATTCGGGCGGACCGTTTAGAGAATTCCATAGTCTTCCCCAAAGATAATAAATGCTTAGTTTCTTTAGGTGCGTATTTTAATAATATTACCTTCCTAAATACGGGTGCACATTTATGTGACCCAAATCTAAATCTCAACGAAGTCGAAATGTGTCAAAAGCCACGGGTGCACTGGTGCGATGTGGTTCGAGATACATTTTTACGACGTTGCAATTCTTATTAAAAAAATAATAAAAAGCGGGTTACTAATAAAAGGCACATAGGTTAGAACATGTTTTGAAATCAGATAAAATCAAATACAACAGTTGAGCGACCGTGCTAGAACCACGGAATCCGGGAATGCTTAACACCTTCTCCCGGGTTAACAGAATTCCTTACTCGGATTTCTGATTCGCAGACTGTTAACAAAGTCATAATTTCCTCGGTTCGGGATTCAACCGGTGACTTGGGACACCATTAATCTCCCAAGTGGTGACTCTAATTTTTAATAAACAAATCCCGTTTCGATTGTCCTTTAATTAGAAAAATGCCTTTATCGCCCTCGCGGGTGTATCGGAAAAAGGAGGTGTGACAGTCCTCTGATGCACTATCTTGGCTGCAAGAGCATCATAGTAGCAATAAGAGAGGACTTGGATATGGGACCCCTGCACCTAAGTGGGATCCCAAAAGCAAGTACATCACACTTCCTGAGAATAAAATCTGCACATACTGTGCTAAGACTGATCATTACAAAAGTGAATGTAATGCAAAAGAAAAGACTAGTCAAAAGAACAAAACCTTTGTTCAAGGGAAAAATAGGCTGCCAAGATGGGCTAAAAAGAATTTAATTCATCCTTTTACCTATAGTTTGGGCTCCTAAGACTAACCCCTGATTTTTTTTTGCAGGTCCAAGTGAAGGGGAGTAGCCAAATATGGTATATGGATAGTGGCTGCTCAAAGCATATGACTGGAAGTAAGAACCAGTTCCTTTCACTTGAGAACCTAAAAGGAGGTAATGTCTCCTTTGGAAATGGGAAAAAAGGTGAGATCATTGGGGTTGGAAAGGTAGGTAAGACAGACTCACATTCCATTGAGAATGTCTACTTGATATATGGCTTGAAATATAGCCTAATCAGTGTATCACAAGTGTGTGACATAGGTAACTTAGTAGCATTCACCTCTACCAAATGTTTTGTGATAAATCTTACCACTAACAAGATTGATTTGCAGGTGTTGCTTCCAAACGCACACGCAAATATACGTGGTCGACAAGTAATATAATGATAAGTTGAGTGTCGAACCCAAAGAGACTTGTATAAACTACTCACTAAATCACTAAAATTGTTATTCAATCCAGCTAAAATCAAAGTACTATAATATGATTATATTATAGTACTCTAAATAATAACTAAATTATCAAGTAACGATTTGATTATTGTGTATTCAGTAGAGACAAGTATTCCAGGGTTGTGATCGATTCACCATTCGTATTGTGTTCTAATTAACTCTCCCTTTCATATAATTTACTCATGGTTTCTAATTAATCGATAATTTCTCTCATAGCCTTCTCCCGAAATACTATTCACCTATTCAAAATAGATTAACACCTATATTCCTAGGAAATAAATCTATTAAGAATGCATTAAGATTATGATATTTAATTAAGCACGGCGACTATGTGTATTCCTATACTAACCACAAATTCGTCCCCCTAAGGGTTAAGATCATGCTCTCTTCAATTATTCTCTAATCTAAACACGGCTTTCCCAAGCATAGCGTAGATAGTAAATAGAACCTAACTGCTGGCCAGACAATTAAGCAATTAATCATAGAATTGAAGAAACAACCATATATTAGTGCATTATAATCAAGGTTAAGTCAATATTAAACAACAATATTCATGGTTAAATCACAACCCTAGATTAATGGGTTTTTATCCACTCACGATACTAACAAACAATTGCATAAGTTTTGGATAATTGAAAATACTAGAAAAGATGAAGAAATCTGAGATGTTCTTGCTCTCGGATGTTTCTTGTGTGTATGTTTCCTCCAAAGTGGCATCTCTTCCTTCAAAAATAGGTTTAGTCTTGCTTTTATACGTGTTGGGTAGGTCTAGGACCGAATAAACCGTGTCCCGGGCAAAATAGGATGAAATCACTTCACCGACGCCCAGGGTAGCACTATGCGCCCACCAGGGCACTACTCAAAATTTAGCTACTACCTTCAGCACCACAGGTGGCCCAAGGCGCTGCCTGTGGCACGCAAATTTACAAGTTTCACGATTTCGTTTGTTTTGGCTCTAATTTTGCACGTTTCGCCCCCAATTGCTCCCGAATCATTCCTACACATAAAAACACTTTAAATTAATATAAATCATCATGTTTACCATCCCAAATTCACAAAACAAAAGTAAAATATGAGGCGATATACATAGAAATATATATGCTTTAAGCTAAACATCAACACCCCACACTTAGACTCTTGCTCATCCTCGAGCAATGGGACAATCTACTACCCTCCAACACGTACAAAGTTTACTATAAAGGAGAACTTTTACTTTTAATCACACACTTTACCCTTGACTATGATCGATACCGGCAATTCAGCATAAACATACAAAAATTCACATTTTTCCTTTCTTCGAACATGCTCAAGTATAACAATTCAATTCAATCACTCCAATAACCTACTTACAACCACCTGACTTCAAGAGTCAACTTGTAACCACTAAGCCCTCTCAACTCACACACTTACCCAACAAGAAAGTTTACAACATTATCAATCGTTCATGAGATCATGTGCCCTTATCAACAACCAAAAGAGTGAACATAGACTGGTCCACACATTCAAATATGCTTTTGAACATAATTTAAGGACATCAGATAATTAAACCAAATTCACTCACTCTCACAAAGAATTCATATGCATCATGTGATCGTACCATAAGCTTGCTCGTAATGTAGATCTCCACTAATTTAAGCTAGTCAAATCTAGGATCAATTAGGACTTTTAAGGTTGTAATATAGGCTAAGAGACGGGTAGAGACTGTATAGAGAACCGGGTTCTCTATGTGTTTCCTATGGAAATACTGATGAACCAAACTGTATATTGATCTGGTCCTATATCAGTTTGATACAATGCTAAATTTATATGAATCCACCAAATAGTAGAGTACCTGGTCCTTTGTGGAGTTCTATTGTGAATGCTCGTAAAGTTGTATGTAAATAAGGCCAAGGAGTTTTACGTGGAAAAATCCCACACAAGGGGATCAAAGAACCACGACCTACGCCGGTAGGCTTTTAACTTCACTAACTTGCAAACTCTCTATTACAAGCCACTTTACAATAACCCTATTACAAAGACTTCAACTAACTTGTGATGCTCTTATCACAAGCCACTCTATAACTATCCTGGTTCCAAACAATTTGACTAACTTGTGATGTTTCTACCACAAGCCACTTTGTCACATTACGGTTACAAAGGCTTTTGCTTATGACTATCCCTAGTCACAACATAAAATTAGAAGTTTACGATTTTTGGTTTGCTCCTAAGACAATGCTTCTAAGAAAGCAAACCAGGAATTACAATGAAGAACACATAACAAAGACTTAACAACCTAAGGACTTAAGATATCTTCGATCTTGGATCGGGTCCTTGAGGTTGAAGCAACTTTGTTATTGAGAGAGGTTCTTGAGCACTTGAGAGAATTTTGTTTTTTGTATTTGCTAGTGTTGAATCTTAATCTAATGGCTTGCATAAGGTTTAACCTACACAAGACATCCTTAGTGATGTCCAATCTCAATGGGAAGTGACTGTTGCACTGTCTGTTGCATTGTTGCAGACAATCACTTTCTGTAATTGCTTTCCAGTTGTAGTTGACTTGTACTTCTATTAGAGAACCCTAAGGGACCAGGTCCCTATTGTGTTCCTCTTTGTACAGTTGCGGACAATCACTTTTTGCAGTTGTGTTCCAACTCTATAGTTGACTTGTACTTCTGTCAGGGGAGCACCAAGGGATCAGGTTCCTGATCTTGTACTTGTGCACACTGCCCAGATTGTCTTGAGTTGAGTAACTTGAATCATTGTACTTCAGTTGATCAGATAATGAGTGGGCACTAGAAATAGTGCAGTGCGGCAGAATATTCGTTTCCAGCTGTGTCCAATTGACTTTGTACTGCCGTAAGGAACCCACAAGAGTATCAGGTCCTTGTCTGGGTTCCTACCTCCTGAAGCTATAGCAAGTTCACATTTGGCTGGAATTCGTTAGATGCAGTGTAATCCAAGTGAGTCAGGTTCCCTACCTTCTTCACATTAAGTTTGTTAGATCATCAAAACACAAGGCAAAGATATTGAAAACCTATCAATTTCCCCTTTTTTGATGATGACAAACTTAGCATTGAAAAGGAGGAGTTAGAGTTCAAAGAACCAGATTGAATAACAAGAGACCACATGTTCCCTGACTTTATGCCATTACTTACACATGTTTCCCTATATATTCCCCTGAATTTTTACTATAGTTCTTGATCTTTTATATGGTTCCATACAGAAAGTTTCTTATATCATCAAAACATAGATTAAAAGACCTTAAGCCCATCAATTTTCCCCTTTTTGATGATGACAAACTTTTAACATTGATGACTATTTAACTTAACTAGATAAGGTACCAGCAACTGCATGTGTTCCCCCTGACTCTATTATTCCCCCTGACATATGTTCCCCCTGACTCTATTCTTCCCCCTTTTGACATATATTCCCCCTAACTCTATTATTCCCCCTTTGGCATCAATAAAAAGACACACTCAGACAAAAAAGGCATAAAGAAGTTCAAGAAAGCTAACTCATGCCACATATGTGCACACAATCATGATAGAAAAGAGAAGCAAAAGGAAAAACAAGCATTATACAAGCAAAATAAGAGTTGTTTTATTGATAAGAAATTTGACTGTTTCAACAGGAGCAGCAACGGTGAAATCCAACATGCCATCATAAAAAGACAAATAAAAAGAGAAACAATAGCCACAAAATCATTAGAGCAAAAGATAACTGGCCACTGAGAGGATCCTAGGGGGAACTAGAAGAGAGAGGCTGGGAAGAGGAGGCAGCAATGGTTTTGAGTGCTAGGTTCATGCGGGTAGTTGCAGACAACTGTTAGTCAAGTAGTTTCTCCCGTAGGTTCTCCACTAGTTGCCTAAGTCCAGAACTTATCTCATACCTACCATCTCCTAGATTATCGGGCAAGCGCGCGACCCCACAAGACTTTTTCTAAGTTAACTCACCTGCCCAAGGCCACTGTCAATTAGAATAGTCTTTGTTGAACCAGGTCTTCCCACAGTTTCCCATTTTTTTTTCTATATATTTCAATAAACTTCCCATTCCTGCTTGCAACAGCCATAGTTTCACCCTCAAACAAATCTTTCTCAGCCACAACCTTTTGTAGATATTTTCACTAAGGAACTAGGTTCCTCCACAACATCTTTATCAACCTCAACCACAGGAATGTGTTTATCAGCCACAACTTTCCCCTATTTTATCAAACTCTTCTTCCTTTTTTCTTAATACTCTACTTACTCTTCTACAAGGCAGACTCAAAAGCCTCTTTCTTCTACAACCACCTGGTTTGTTTCAGCTAAAAGAGAATCATGTTCTTCAATATATTCTTCTATGACGGTGTCATGAACTAGAGACTTAAAAGCACCAGAGTTCATTCATCCCCTAAGAATGGAGTTTCTTCCCCCTGGAGATTCAGGAACAGAGGAGAAGTAGGGTTTGTAACACATGGAAGTGAGACTGGAGATGAGGTAACTAGAGAAGAGCAAAGGTGACTAGAGATGAGGAGGAAATCTGTATGCATACAGTAGTGTCAGGTATAGTGAAGAAGTGGGTTTCTGGTGATGGTGTTAAGGGAGGAGGAGACGTGGAAGTTATGTTGATGGTAAGAGAAAAAAATGATTATTTGTTGGCCATGGTGAGAGAAGTGATAGAGAGTTCTGAAGGAAAAATTTAAAAGATGCAAAGGGAGACAATGGTTTAGAACTGCTTGCTTGAAAAGTCGGATGATGTGGCAGTTGAATTAATTTTTCTATCCTTTTTTTTGAACAAGCATGAGAAACACACATTACTACTAACCTGTGGTGCAGGAACCAGGTTCCTGACCTGTTTTTGTAAAAGGGTTTTTGTAGCTCTCCTCCGAAGTTTAACACTGTACCTTTAGATTCTATGATCATCATGCGTGTTTACCTGCAACGGTATAGATGTGAGTTAGTCCTAGTCAGAAAACACTTTAGCCAATTTTTCCTTAGTGTGACCATTATAGCCATGTCAGTGGAACCATGTTCTCAATTAAGTTTAAGTAATCCTAGCGCCATCTTGTTTCTCAAAGTGTTCCCTGATTAGAGCTTTGGTGAAGATATCTGTAATTTGATCTTTTGTGCAACAAAATCTTCAAATTGTTGCTTGATCCATAGTGAATGAGTACATCACGAGGCAACTGCAACATATTCTGCTTCAGCTGAAGGATAGTATAGAACCAGTTTTGTGTGCCCTTAAAATATCAGAATTCTCTTAGTATATTTCAGATGAGATTCCTTAGAATTTGATTGGAACCTTGCACATAATCTCATACTAAATACGATGTCTGGCCTGCTGGCACTAAGGTAGAGTAGAGATCCAATGATTCCCATGCTTCCATATCACACTTTTTCAAGAGTTCTTTGATGCATTTCTGCCGACTGATACATGTTCCCTTTATGGAATGCTTCACTTAAAGACCTAGGAAGACATTAAAATCCCCCATCATACTCATTTCAAACTCACTTCCCATGAGTTTAGCAAATTCTTCACATAATGAGTTAGCTGTAGCTCCAAATATGATGTCATCCATATAAATCTGATCAATGAGCAGGTTTCTTCCCTATTTCTTCAAAGACAATATATTGTCAATCATTCCTCTTGTGAAGCCATTTTTCAAGAGAAACTTGGATAGTCTCTCATACCAGGTTCTAGGGGCCTGCTTCAATACGTAAAGTGCCTTACCTAATTTCAGTACATGTTTAGGATGTACACGACGTTAAAAAAACCTGGAAGTAGCTTGATATAGACTTCTTCCTTGAGAAACCCATTCAGGAAGACACTCTTCACATCTGTTTGGAATAAGGTGAATTCCATATGTGAAGAAAAGTCAATGTGGATCCTAATAGCTTCCATGAAAGCTATTGGGCCAAAAGAGTCATCATAATTGATCCCTTACTCCTGATTGAATACTTGGACAACAAGCCTTGCTTTGTTCCTTATAGCATTCCCATGTTCATCCAGCTCATTCCTTAATACCCACCTGGTCCCTATGACGGTTCTGTCTGTGGGTCAATGTACCAGGTGCCATGCCTTGTTTTTTTTAAATTGATGCAGTTCCTCTTTCATTTTAGTAATCCAGTCTGTATCCTACAAGGCTTACTTGATATTTTTGGGTTCTATTTGGGATAGAAATGTTGAGAGGGCTAGGGAATTTTTGGTTTTTGATCTTGTGGGATAGAAATGTTGAGAGGGCTAGGGAATTTTTGGTTTTTGATCTTGTCTAAACACAATAATCAAGGGGGTGATTATATTATCAAGTGAATGGGAGATTTTGTGTTTCCAATTTGGGACTAAAGTTTGATTGGTAGAGAAACTGGGTAAGTTAAATGGATTTCCTTGCACTCTTTGTTCAATTACTTGGGGAGTGCCTTGCACTACATATCTAATTCTATCTTCTGCTTCAGGGGTAGTAATGGAAGTACTAGGTTCCTCTTGAGAATTAGAAGAGGATGTTGCATTGTCTATCACCTGTCTCCTTCATCTTACTCATCAAAACAACCTTCCCATTTGAAACACCAAATATTTCCCAGGGACCAAAAGTGGTTCATTATCTTAATCATCATTGTTTCCTCCCTTTTTAGAGGAGGATTCTCGTTGCATAGCACATGAACACTTCTTTCCACATAGCGTGCCATTTTGTTGTAGATTTTATAGGCTTTGCTTTGAGGGGAGTATCCTAGAAGGATTCCTTCATCACTTTTTGCATCAAACTTCCCAAGCTGATCCTTCCTGTTGTTAAGAACATAGCGTTTTCATCCAAAGGTTCTCAGATGAGTCAGCTTGGGTTTCCTTCCAGTCAGCAACTTATGGGGGGTTTTGTGCTGGAGAGGTCTGATAATGCGCCTATTTTCACTCCAGCTCAGAATTCCCATAGGAATTGCATGCTCCATGTTCTTTGAACTTTGAATTTGACAGACCATGGACTAGGTCCTTCTTCATCAATATCTCCAGAAGTGAGAAACTTGTATCCTCCTAATCATTTATGCCAAGTCTTAGAATCATTATCAACTGCATTCAAGCAGCTCATATCACCAGCTTAGATACGAACTTCTACCTTGTTCTCTCCCCATACGTAGAATGTACCCCTTCTTTCCATTTTCCAAAGGGTACATCCCTTCCTTGCAGGGCTTTTAGTAAGAGAAAATCCATGGTATTTTCAGTCATGTGCTTTGAGCATCTACTGTCCATGATCCATTGCAGTCTGCTTCCTCCCACTATTCCTTGCACATCTAAATTATGGGTTAGATTTAGGAACCCAAACTAGTTTGGGTCCCTTGTTATGATAGAAGGGATGGATTAGGGCTTTTCTAGTCCATGCATGCAATATTGGTTTCTTGCGAGCGGTACCTGGTCCCCTGTTAGTAGTCAATTTGCTAGTAAGCACTTTGTTTTTCTAAACAGATTGAGCCCTGGTCTGGCAATTTTCTTTTAAGTTCCTATATTCCCACAATGGGTACACAGCTAGTCATCAGGAACTGTGACGTACTTGTTGTGAGGGTTGTAAGGAGTTTTCTCCTTTTGGAACCTGATTCCCTGAATGTTTCTGCTATTTTTGAAGTACATGGCAGTGACAGCATCTGAGGACCAGGTCCACTTGAGAGATTTCTCAAGATCACTTTTTACTCTCTTCAATTCAGCTTGAAGATACCTATTTTTCTCGAGTTCACCACATATCCTAGTTCTAGCAGCTTTCAACTCATTTTCAAGCCTATTTCCTCACTGGCTATCTGCTTTCCTTTTCTAGACTTTTTAGGATTTAACTTAGTCCAAGGTTTCACTATTGTTTCCCTTAGGTCTGTAATTTCTGCCAAAAGATCATTCTTTTCTTTTTTAAAAATTTCAATGGTTTTCTTATGGTCAATAACTACAGCCACTAAGTCATCGCTAGTTTGTTCAGATTCAGTTAACTCTAAGGTCAAAGAATCCCTATCCTCTACAAAACTATGGAAGTCATTGATTAATACGTTAGCTAAAGACATGAGTTTTCTTGGAGAATAGGATTTTAGATTTCTCTGAACATCACTGAAATTTACCTCTTTGTTGTTTTCTCCTTCATCATCATCTGGTTGTGCCATCAACGCAAAGGTTGAGTCATATTCAGCTGGTCTTTTCCTCTTGAAGTTCTTGGAGAATTCTTGCTTCAAGAGAGAACAATTTTTCATGAAGTGTCCAGCCTTTCCGCACTTGTAACAAAGATCATTGTTCTTTTATCTGTTAGAGTTGTCCCTTTCTAGTACTTCTCCATTTCTTCTGACTATCTTCTGAAACCTTTTGGTTAAGTAAATCATGTAACTGTCTTCCTCACTCGAATCATTGTTAGCAGCTTTAAGTACCAGGTACTTTTGCTTCTTTGGTTCTCTCCTTTCAAAAGTTGGTGAAGCAGCCATGAGGATCCTTCCTAGGTGTTAGTTAATAGGAAGAACCTGCTCTAATACCACTTGTTGGAGACTGTGCGTCCACCAGACTATATAGATAATCGGTTTCTCTATGTGTGTCCTATGGAAATACTGATAAACCAAACTGTATAGCGATCTGGTCCTATATCAGTTTGGTACAGTGCTAATTTTGTGTGAATCCACCAAATAGTAGAGTTCTTGGTCCTTTATGGGGTTCTGTTGTGAATGCCAGTAAAGCTGTATGTAAATAAGGCCAAGGATTTTTATGGAGAAAATCCCACACAAGGGGATCAAAAAACCACGACCTACACCGGTAGGATTTTAACTTCACTAACTTGCAAAGTCCCTATTACAAGCCACTTTAAAATAACCCTATGCAAAGACTTCAACTAACTTGTGATGCTCTCATCACAAGCCACTCTATAACTATCCTAGTTACAAATAATTTGACTAACTTGTGGTATTTCCACCATAAGCCACTTTGTCACACTACGGTTACAAAGGATTAGGATTTGACTAACTTGTGATGTTTCCACCATAAGCCACCTTGTCATACTACTGTTACAAAGGCTTTTGCTTATGACTATCCCTAGTCACAACATAAACTCAGAAGTTTATGAATTTTGGTTTGTTCCTAAGACAACTTGTCACGCCCCAAAACTGAGGGACACGACCGGCGCTCAACCGGAGGACCCCAGTCAAGCGGACCTGGAATTGCCTTTCCTATCCCACGTGTTACCTCGTGATTCCAATATACATTATTCTTTTGACATAGCAATTTAAGACATAAGCATAAACGTACAACTTGAGTTCATTTCTACTTTTTATCATTTCCAACATTTGATACCAAGTACTTGCAAAAATACATACAACATTTACCAACGTGGACCACGATTCTGAACCGTATAGTTACTACCCAAAATACTTTTATATACCACCCCATTGTGTCTACAGAGCCTCTATGAATACTAGGAACTCAACCAATACTTGCCGGCGACAAGGCCCAGGCTATACCTTACAATACACAATAAACTCAAAAGAAGGTGGCATGAACCATACATGACCCCAAGAGGAAGTGGGGCTCACCAATGCAACTGATGGGATGGAGAGGAGTGCTACTGTCGGTGGACTGGAGTACCTGCTATAGATCCACCTACAATCATAACACGAATGTAGCGCCCCCGGCAAAAGGGACGTCAGTACATTTGAATTGTACTGGTATGTATGAATAAACTTTACCCTAAGTAAACCCAAACCATACACAAGTAACGATCAATAATAGAATCAACAATCAATTATACATGAACGGTACAATCAAGCCAAACAAGTTTACAATCTCTCCTTTTTCCCCTTCAACATTTTCACATCAATGATTTCACAATCTTTTTCATAATTTCATTTCAATAGTGATTTCGATCACTTTTCCAACCTTATTACCTCGGCCACCCTTATCACCACAACTCACACCTTATTACTTCGTGTTGTGACGCGCAACCCGATCCCACCAAACAAGTCACAATTCACAAACATCACAACAACAACAAAAATTCACATAGAACAACAACAATAATTCTCAAAGAGCAACCACAACAATTCACAAGAATTTCTGTAGCCATCAATACCATTTCCATCATATTCAACAACTCATATGCAATTTAAGTCACCACAATAATTACCCACAACAAGCCAAATATGTTATTATCGCAGTTGTTCCAATTACATCATTTACGATTTCCTCCCATCATTTGTTTCTCAGCTTTTACCACATAACACTTTCACAATCATATTTGGTTTATTGCCAATTACTTACACTATTATATTGGGAAAACTTAGCCAACAACATTCAATACATATTAATCACAAGAATTCATGAAATAGGCCATCTTGCCTTAACACCCGTGGAACAACCAAAATTCACACATAGTTCACATAAATAACACGTACCAATTTCTCGTACTCCAAACAAGGTGAGTTTACAAAGGTAAAAGTTAGCCATACATACCTGAAATTTGCCCTCCCCCCTAATGATACTACTATGATCTAATACACTTAGGCAACTTCAATCTACAATACAACATTCAATATACTCAATATAAATCGTACGAATTAATTTCATATGAATTTACACATTTTCAAAATTAAATCCGAAATTTAGTTCAAAATGGCCAGTGGGGACCACGTCTCGGAATCTGACGAAACTTATAAAATCCAACAACCCATTCCGATACGAGTTCAACTTTACAAAAATTATCGAATTCCGATATCAAATGGAACTTCAAATCCTTGATTTTTATTTTTGAAAAGTTTTAAAAAAACTTCAATTTCTTTCATCCAAATCCGAAATAAACGATGGATATTGACATGGATTCATGAAATGTAATCACTTTAGGTTATAGAATACTTACCCAAGTCAAAATCGTAAAAAACCCCTTTGGAATCGCCCCAAAACCGAGCTTGATTGACCAAAAAATGAAGGAAATGGGTGTCCCCTTCGGTTTTTACACTGGCCAGGGGTGTTTTAGACATTTCACATGTTCCCCCATGTTCCGTGGCATTCCACCACCGTCCGCCACGGTTCCAGGCAGTAAACCGCGCGGTCCACCCCGCGGCCGCGCGTCTGGGCGCGCTGGTGACGCATGTCCGGTAAAATGGTCATAACTTTCTGTATACACCTCCAAATGACGAACGGTTTGTTGAGTTGGAAACTAGAATTAAAGAGATTTAATATTATAGGTTTTTCATCACACAAAACTTTATATAACTAGATATATGCTTGCCCAAAGTGAGGTCTTGTGCGCATTCACTTACTACTTTAGCCTATTATGAAAATTTTCCAACTTGGCTTAGACTTTGGCCTCTCCTTAGACCCCAAACCACTTATAATATGACTCATACACTCATTAACTTATCCAATCGATATCCATTATATCATGAACCCTCACTTGCACACAAGATAAAATAATTAGTCCATTTTGGCACCACGAAATCTTATATTACTTAGCAAAATTTTCTGGGGCTTACATTCTCCCCCACTTAGGATCATTCATCCTTGAACGAGGATCAAGGTTCATTCACTAGCTATCCTTATGTAACTTTGGCTTTTAACATCATGAAATATATCAACAGCCCCGAATTTGGCTAACTCCTCAAATTTCTAAAAATTTTGCTAGAGTTTCCTTTTGTAACTAGACCTATCCACCTGTCAGAGGGCCCCAGATACATATCCTAACATCATATACATGTTTCATAGACATAAAAAAACTTGTACAACACCAACCATGGCCGCATAGGCAACACATATAATCAAAATGGAATGGTTTAACAAGGATCAAATCAAAAGATAAGAGTTCATAGGAACCAAATGCATAAAAACTATTACATGACTATTCAAACAAATGCGAGTACTTCTTTCTCATTTCTTGCTCGGCTTCCCAAGTGGCTTCCTCAACCTGCTGGTTTCGTCATAACACTTTTACGGAGGCAATTTCCTTATTTCTCAATTTTCAGATTTGCCTATCTAGAATGGACTGGAATTTCTTCATAAGATAGTCCTTCATTAACCTCAATAGTTCCAATTGGAACAATAGCGGATGGATCTCCCACTACCTTCTTCAACATAGACACATGGAAGACCGGATGTACCAGTGATATCTCGGGTGGCAGCTCGAGCTTGTATGCCACCTGACCAATCCTCTGAATGATTCTGTACGATCCGACATACCTCGGACTTAATTTACCTTTCTTCCCAAACCATATTACTCCCTTCATAGGAGATACCCTCAAGAACACCCAATCATCTACTTGGAATTCCAATTCTCTGCGATGTATGTCCGTATAGGATTTCTGGTGACTTTGAGCAGTTTTCATCCTCTCCTAAATGATTGTAACTTTTTCCATAGTGTGGTGCACAAGATCTAGCCCTAACAGTTCTACTTCACCAACCTCGAACCACCTAATTGGAGATCTACACCTCCTCCCATACAATACCTCAAATGGGGCCATCTGAATACTAACGTAAAAGCTGTTATTGTAAGCAAACTTGAAAAGCGGCAAATGGTCATCCCAACTACCTTTGAAAGCTAGAACATAAGCTCGCAACATATCTTCAAGCGTCTGAATAGTACGCTCTGCCTGACCGTCAGTCTGCGAATGGAAAGCCATATTGAGATTTACTTGAGTACCCAAACCTTGCTAAAATTTCCTCCAAAAGTTTACTGTGAACTGAGCCCCTCTATCCGATATAGTAGAAACTGGAGTGCCGTGAAGTTTGACTACTTACTTGATGTACAACTGAGCAAACTGTTCTGCAGTATCGGTGGACTTGACTGGCAAAATGTGAGCTGATTTCATGATTCGATCTACAATTACCCAAATTGAGTCAAACTTACGTGTAGTGCGTGATAATCCTACCAAAAAAATCCATAATGATCATTTCCCATTTCCACATTGAAATTTCTATTCTTCGTAACAATCCTCTAGGCCTTTAATGTTCGGCCTTCACTTGCCGACAGTTCGTACATTTTGCCACAAAGTCTGCCACAACATTGAATTTTTTTTCGGGTGATATAGAATATCGATGTCGTAACCTTTGAGTAATTACAACTATATTCTCTTTCTCAAATTAAATTCTTTCTGTTTGAAATTATATTGAAGGCTCTTATGGTCCGTGACTATATCAACATGGACCCTATACCAACAATGATGCCAAATCTTTAATGCAAATACCACTGCTGCAATTTCTAAGTAATATTTTCCCCTTGATTCTTGAGTTGCCCGGAGGCATAAACTATTACCTTAACACGTTGCATCATTAGTGGAACATCTTTATCATATTCCTCTTACATAAGACCTCCAACGAATTGAGTTCTACTATAATTTCCCTGATATGGTCACAACCTCATGTGAATAATTGCTACTAACTCTTCCAAATTCTCAACAAAAGATATCACTAAATGAGTTTTCTCATATGACCTTCTGTCTCAAATGAATAACACCTGCTAACTTGCACACATACCCTGATAACACCATCCTGCACGACATTGCATCAAATATAAGGTAACATTGTGCTCCGACTTTTCTTATCCAACCTCTTCTCCCCATATGTGCCTTATAGAATTTAAGAAACCGCACTACTTCCCATGTGAATATTCTCACAATCCCTATTTATGGTTAAACACTGCCCAAAACACATATCAACACCCTTTATATGTATATAATTTAGGAAGGGTCACTAGCCCGAGAAGGGCATTCTCTGAAACTTACGATCCTCCTCAATTCATCAATAACGACTTTTGGTTTTACTCTTAAATGTAAGACTTAGTCCACCTGATTCTATCCTCGATGAGTAACTCACCTCATTCCCCATATTGTAGCTACCAATAGAGTTCCCTGATATTGCGGCTTAGGAATTACCATGCTAAACATGTCTGGTCCGTAACAAGTGTTCATCCTCTTTCAATATATGCCGAACCTTTCATTTGCCCTTTGGGTAGATTATTGTTGTCTTTCCCTTATTGATCACCCTTTGGCCTGAACAATATGCTAGTACCATCTTTTCTTTCTAATTGGAACTTTCATTGCCATTCCATTTTGCGAATACTGCATAGTTAATAGCCTTATTGTTCCACGCATTTGTCTACCTCCCGTGAACTTGTAATATCATTATGCCTGGTTTAATCAGTTTATAATACCACAACTTCACCACCGGTATTCTCACTTCCCATTGTATGTAGACATGAACTATCTCTATATCCTTTAGTTGATATTTAGTGTCACCCAAGTCAGTTGCATTGCGGTTAGTCCCTTATAACTTTTATTAACATTTGCGCTCTAAGCGAGTCCACCATTATTATGCAAGATATTTTATGATAATCATGACCATCTCAATTTAAAGGTTTTTTCCCCATTTCTTCTCGCCTCATTATTCCTATCTACTGAATAGCCATGCACTCTTCCATATGTTACGTGGTCTTTTACCTTAGGTATTTATCCGGCTTACCTCTTAACTCTTATTAGGATATCCGTGGGAAAGTGTGTTCGTCCACATATCACATAACACTTATCTGTTTGTAAGATTCTTTAGAGGCTCTCTATCAAGCCCAAGTACCCTCTTGGGTTATTGTAGCATCACATTTATTTCTCCCACTCATTATGCCTTTCTTAATATCCTGGAACTTTGGTTAAATCACAAATCTATGATTAGCCTATTCTAAAAACTTGTAATCTTTCACATTTTACCTATGGTACTTCCTTGGGTTCCATTTCTCCCTACCTTCTAACAAGTATAAAATCCCTTTAAAAACATACTCTTATTTTCTAGGATCGTTGACCCTATCATTCACATTTCCATGTGTGAAGAATTTACCTTCCTTAACCTTCCACCTTCTTG
>MU717837.1:128357-150153 GCA_026770625.1 Nicotiana glauca
TATATATATATTCGACTATTAGGGAGATTTAAGTCACCATAGTATTAATCTCATAAGTTCTCTACTCTTATTCAGCCACACAGGTCTGGGATTCCAATTTCTCATGTAAATATCCTTTATGAGTGTAATACAACTTCGTACATTTCTGAGTTCTTATAAAGTTCGTAGTACAAGGGTCTTCTCATCTTGGGTTCAATTGAGTCTTATTTCATAATTTCTTACCTCATGTGAGAGACTTATACTCTCATCATTAATCTCTTGGTCATTCTCTCATATATCACGTGCTTATATAACCAATACTCTTTCACAGCTTAGGATCATTTACATACTTCTCACACTATCCACGTGTGCTATTCAAGCTTACGTCTCATTTATCAAATGAATGCCTCTTTGGGTGAGTAATCACTTTTAACACTTTTCTCAAATAAAGTATACTTATGGTACTATGTACTTATACTATACACCCATACAATTTGTTCAACAAGATACATGTGCTATCTCCTTATATCTATGTCTTTGCCCATTGGTCATGACATATGACAACATTACTTGAAATAGACGAAAGAGCATTTAAACTTACCTTGAATCTCAACACACGAGTTAGAAAACAATCTTATAGTCAAGCTTTATCGCACGATTTGGAGTGTTGAAGAAGGGTAATATTCCTAAATGTCCATGTAGCCTCCAACTTATAGATGTGGTCGACAACACACTGATAAGAAGGACTCTACTAGACATGGCTCCGAGACAACCTAGGACACTTTAAAACCTTAAGCTCTGATACCAAGTTTGTCATGCCCCAAAATCGAGGGACACGACCGGCGCTCAATTGGAGGACCCCAGTCAAGCGGACCTGGAATTGCCTTTCCTATCCCACGCATTACCCCGTGATTCCAATATACATTATTCTTTTGAAATAGCAATTTAAGACTTAAGCATAAACTTACAACTTGAGTTCATTTCTACTTTTTATCATTTCAAACATTTGATACCAAGTACTTGCAAAAATACATACAACATTTACCAACATGGACCACGATTCCGAACCGTACAGTTACTACCCAAAATACTTTTATACACCACCCACATTGTGTCTAAGGAGACTCTATGAATACTAGGAACTCAACCAATACATGCCGGTGACAAGGCCCCGACTATACCTTACAATATACAATAAACTCAAAAGAAGGTGGAATGAACCACACATGACCCCAAGAGGAAGTGGGGCTCACCAATGCAACTGATGGGTTGGAGAAGAGGCATTACTGTCGATGGGCTGAATTACCTGCTATAGAACCACCTACAATCATAGCACGAATGTAGCACCCCCGGCAAAAGGGACATCAGTACATTTGAATTGTACTGGTATGTATGAACAAATTTTACCCTAAGTAAGCTCAAACCATACACAAGTAACGATCAGTAATAGAATCAATAATCAAATATACATGAAAGGTACAATCAAGCTAAACAAGTTTACAATCTCCCCTTTTTCCCCTTCAACATTTTCACATCAATGATTTCACAATCTTTTTCATAATTTCATTTCAATAGTGATTTCGATCACTTTTCCACCCTTATTACCACGACAACCCTTATCACCACAACCCACACCTTATTACTTCTTATTGCGGCGCGCAACCCGATCCCACCAAACAAGTCACAATTCATGAACATCACAACAACAACAACAATTCACATAGAACAACAACAATAATTCTTAAAGAGCAACCACAACAATTCACAAGAATTTTTGTAGCCATCAATACCATTTCCATCATATTCAACAATTCATATTCAATTTAAGTCACCATAATAATTACCCACAATAAGCCAAATATGTGATTATCACAGTTGTTCCAATTGCATCATTTACGATTTTCTCCCATCATTTGTGTAAGGCCCCGTAAAATCTTGTACTCAAAACCTAGTAGCTCGTAGTGCCAATGTACGAATTTGTGTTAGGAATGTGTAGAATTCTTCAGCTCACCACGGTTCGGACCCTTTTTTACTGATTTTGCACTTAAAAATCAAAAGAATCAATTTTCCAGAAAATTTCCATTATGTGGTCTAGAATGCGGTCGTAGATCAGCTATGCGGACCACATTTCTGCCGCAGAGTGAAGCAGAAGAATTGTCAAAATTGATGTTGAATATGCGGTCCATTATGCGATCGCATAATCAATATGCAGACCGCATAATCATCGCATAAATTCCTCAAGGGTTTGTAGAGGTCAATTCTGCGGTGCAAAATGCGACCGCATAACAGGAATGCGGACCGCATTCCTGTCGCAGACCCAGGCAGACCTTCAGAGTTTTGGAGCATTTCTGCGGTCCAATATGCGGACCGCATTTCGATTCTGCGATCGCAGAATCCGACCGCAGATTTTGCTCGGGCTTCTATTTTTCTAAATTTTAAAACCCGACCACTTTTTAATAAAACACCTCAACCCCCTCATTTTTAACGATTTTGCTAAACAAATTAAGAGAGAGGAAGAGAGGGTCTTGAGAGAGAAAGTCATCTTGTCCAAAATTTGGTTCTTCAATACCATCCGGGCTGGGGAATTTCAAGCTTATCTTCATACCCCTTTTGCTTATCGGTAAAATCCCTAACTTTTCCCATCGAATTTCTAGTTTAAACTAAGAGGGGGAGTCTCATACATTAGTCCTTGAAATAATGGTTTAAATCATTCATGTATGTCTATTAAAAATCTAAAATCTAGTAAGAGGAATTGGGTAGGGGTAAAGGAGAGTTCAAAAAGGGGTTGATAACCTAAATGAGTTTGAGTAGCAATTGCGAACTTCAATTCTAAGTTATGTGTATTAATTTTTGCACTATATTGACATTGCTAGATTTTTGGTGAATTGGAAGTAGGAATTAGAAAGGAATTCAACTTTAGGTATGTATGGCTAACTCTAACCTTTGTAAAATTGCCTTGTTTGGTGTCCAAGTACTTGGAATGTGATATCTTCATGGATTAGTTGTGAAATTAAACTCTTGTGAGTAGTATGTGTTTTCTTGTGTGAACCATTTATGAATTCATGTAAATATTGTGCCTTAAACGTTGTTGGTTAGGACGTCTGATATGATTTCGCAAGTAAATGGCAATAAACCAAGTTGTGATTACGAACGTGTTATGTGGTAAGAACTGTGGTAACATCCTTGGTAGCTAGTCGAGGAAATTATTGTTGTGATTTAAATTGTACAACGGGCTGTTGAAAAAAAAGAGATGGAAATGGCATTGATAGTCATATAAACCCTGTGTGAGTTGTGCTGATGTTCCTTGAGATGTGTTGATGTTGTTATTGGGATTTGATGTTGTTGTTCTTGAAACTCGTTGTTGTTATCCTTATAGAGTGTTATTATTGTGGTATTGTTTGTGAATTGTGATTGCTCGATGGGATCGGGTTGCGCACCGCAACACGAAGTAATAAGGTATGGGTTGTGGTGATAAGGGTGGCCGAGGTAATAAGGGTGGCCGAGGTAATAAGGGTGGAAAGTGATCGATATCACTATTGAAATGAAATATAAGAACGTTGTGAAATTGAAAATGTGGAAATGATGATGGGGAAAAGAGAGTTTGTTAACTTGTTTGCCTTGATTGTTTTCCTTGTGTGTACTCAATTGTTGCTTCCTTCTATTGTTTATTACTTGTGTATGGCTTGAGGTTACTCAGGGTAAGGTTTGTTATACATACCAGAACAATTCAAATGTACTGACATCCCTTTTGTCGGGGGCGCTACATTCGTGTTATGATTGTAGGTGGAACCACAGCAGGTACTCCAGTCCACCGGCCGTAGCTCTTCATCCCTTCCCGTGTGCTGAATTGGTGAGCCCCTTTCCTTTCGGGGCCCTGCGTGGCTCATGCCGCCTCTGTTTTGGATCTTATTTTGATATTTTCATAAGGTAAAGTTGGAGCCTTGTTACTGGCAAGTCCTATATCTTCCCTTTTTCTTTTTCATGTTTAGAGGCTCTGTAGACAGTAAATGTGGGTTGCGAACTTATGAAAATATATATTTTGTATATTGGGCGATGAAAGTTGTAAACCTCATTACGTGTGTTTTGTAAAAATGGTGTTTTAATTATAAGTGACTATTTCCTTTGATTAATGGATAATGAAAATACGGGGTATGCATGGGATAGGAAAGGCACCCAGGTCTGCTTGACTGGGGATACCCGGTCGAGCGCCGGTCATGTCCCCCAAATTTGGGGCGTGACAATTTGTTTCTCAGCTTTTACCACATAACACTTTCACAATCACATTTGGTTTATTGACAATCACTTACACCATTACATTGGAAAAACTTAACCAACAACGTTCAAGTCATATTAATCACAAGAATTCATGAAACAGGCCATTTTGCCTTAACACCTGTGGAACAACCAAAATTCACACATAGTTCACATAAATAACACGTACCAATTTCTCGTACTCCAAACAAGGTGACTTTACAAAGGTTAAAGTTAGCCATACATACCTGGAATTTGCCCCCCCCCAATGATACTACTATGATCCAATACACTTAGGCAACTTCAATCTATAATACAACATTCAATATACTCAATATAAATCGTACGAATTAATTTCATATGAATTTACACATTTTCCAAATTAAATACGAAATTTAGTTCAAAATTGCTCGTGGGGCCCACATCTCGGAATCTGACAAAACTTATAAAATCCGACAACCCATTCCGATACAAGTTCAACCATATAAAAATTATCGAATTCCGACATCAAATGGAACTTCAAATCCTAGATTTTTATTTTTGAAAAGTTTTAAAAAAAACTTCAATTTCTTTCATCCAAATCCGAAATAAACGATGGATATTGACATGGATTCATGAAATGTAATCACTTTCGGTTATAGAACACTTACCCAAGTCGAAATCGTGAAAAACCCCTTTGGAATCGCCCCAAAACCGAGCTTGATTGACCAAAAAATGAAGGAAATGGGTGTCCCCTTCGATGTTTACACTGACCAGGGGTATTTTAGACATTTCACATATTCCCCCGCGTTCTGCGGCATTCCACCACGGTCCGCCGCAGTTCTAGGTAGTAAACCCCGCGGTCCACCCCGCGGCCGCGCGTCTGGGCGCGCTGGTGACGCATGTCCGGTAAAATGGTCATAACATTCTGTATACACCTCCAAATGACGAACGATTTGTTGAGTTGGAAACAAGACTTAAAGAGCTTTAATATTATAGGTTTTGCATCACACAAAATTTTATATAACTGGAGATATGCTTGCCTAAAGTGAGGTCTTGTGCGCATTCACTTACAACTTTAGCCTATTATGAAAATTTTCCAACTTGGCTTAGACTTTGGCCTCTCCTTAGACCCCAAATCACTTATAATATGACTTATACGCTTATTAACTTATCCAATTGATATCCATTATATCATGACCCCTCACTTGCACACAAGATAAAATAATTAGTCCATCTTGGCACCACGAAATCTTAGATTATTTAGCAAAATTTTTTGGGGCTTTACACAACTCTTCTAAGAAAGCAAACTAGGAATTATAATGAAGAACACATAAAAAAGAACTTAAGATATCGTCGATCTTGTATCAGGTCCTTGAGGTTGAAGCAGCTTTGTTTTTGAGAGAGGTTCTTGACCACTTGAGAGACTTTTCGTTTTTTGTATTTGAAAGTGTTGAACCTTAATCTTATGCCTTGCATAAGGTTTATACTACACAAGACATCCTTAGTGATGTCCAATCTCAATGGGAAGCGACTGTTGCAGTGTCTGTTGCACTGTTGCAGGCATTCACTTTCTACAATTGCTTTCCAGCTATAGTTGACTTGTACTTCTGTCAGAGAACCCTAAGGTACCAGGTCGGTATTGTGTTCCTCTTTGTACAGTTGCGGACAGTCACTTTTTGCAGTTGTGTTCCAACTCTATAGTTGACTTGTACTTCTGTTAGGGGAGCACCAAGGGATCAGGTTCCTGATCTGATACTTGTGCACACTGCCCAGATTGTCTTGAGTTGAATAACTTGAATCATTGTACTTTAGTTGATCAGAGAATGAGTGGGTGCTAGAAACAGTGCAGTACGGAAGAATCTTTATTTCCAGCTGTGTCCAATTGACTTTGTACTGTCGTGAGTAACCCACAAGAGTATCAGGTCCTTGTCTGGGTTCCTACCTCCTGAAGCTATAGTAAGTTCACATTTGGCTTGAATCTGTTAGATGCAATGTAATCCAAGTTAGTCAGGTTCCCTATCTGGTTATTCACATTAAGTTTTTTAGATCATCAAAACACAAGGCAAAGATATTGTAAACCTATCACTTTTTTTTTCTTCACACTCCATATATTAAAGTTCATCTACTAGTGACTTTTCATTTCAACTTTAGTGCACCAACGGGCCCTTCCATGGTTCCACTCAAAAGTTACTCCCCAATCTCTTACCTTACTCTTTTTAGTGACTAATTGCCTTAGGATGTAATGGTTCAATCAATATCAAATTAAGAAAAAAATGAGGGTACGGCTTGTAATGTGGCTGCTAAAGAAAAGGTCTATAGGCTCAAAGGGGCTAGCTACAGAAAATTTTATTTTCTTATGTGAAAAATACATTTATGATTAAGTAAGAAAATGCCTACGTCATCTCCTAGATTAGCACAACTTACAATTTCACTTCAATTAACACACGGGGCAAGTTCTAGACTACACAGGATAGCACAGAAAATCACAAATCCTCACACACATGTTGCACATGACTCAATCAAGACGGTTTTGTTCAACTCTCAAGTCAATCAAGCACACATAATTGAGAAATTTAAGCAATATTGCACTATGTGGTATACGAGTCAAACAACTGAAAAAATGCACCACAAAATAGGCTATTTACTTTACTTAGGCTTCACAATTCAAACCAAATACATAGGAAAACAGAATCTATGTCAAAGCCTAATGTGCCAGCATCAACCATGTCAATGAATAGCTCAGAGCAACTCCGTTTCTTCCTAAACTACTCCTAAAAAAATAAAGTACCCGGTTCGAGCTACACCCTTGGAAAAGAACCGGTGCCCAAAGAAAAACCAAGGGATGCTACCTAACTATCCTAAAAAAAATTTTTGGTATTTTTAATCGGACTTTATTCCTCAAGAAAATTGTCCAAAAGATCCATCGTCGGGAAAAATCTGAACTTTTCTAATTTTTTTTTAACCTAGACTATGTCTACTATGAGTTCTAAAAGAAAAAGAAAATTAAAAAAACAGTTTTATACAATTACACTCTTCCTCACCCACACTTATATTATGCATAGTCCTTGATGAATGATCCTGGAAAAAATATTTTTTTTAAAAAGGTGAGAAATACTCCCTAAGACCCTCTCAGGCCTAGCTCGGACATGATCTTCAATATTAAGGGTCGAGACAACCCCACACTTAAGCTCAAACATGCTCCTCAGCTTCAACTTTGTGTACTCAGACTTCCCCTACTCGGCAAAATAAAAACAACACAAAACTTGACACTAAAAAAAATAATCAATAAATAAAAGATATACATGTTGGGCTACGTCCCAACAAGCGCCTTATTTATAGTCGTGGCATGACTCTGCTACTCTACTCAGGCTGGGCGCTTTCTCTTCTTATTTTTCCCTTGAAGTCTAGCCTTTTAAACGCTCTCGGAAGGTCTCCTCTTTCTTCTCTGGCTCTTTTCTCAATCATCTTTACACGCTCAGCTGGAAACACCACCTCCTCTAACTCAGTTGTCCCATCTGGTGATGGGATCACTATAATTCACATACTGACTCTGCTCTATTCCCTTCAATTCGACCACAGTAATAATGCACAAATCCTCATAATTCTTAGGGAGCTTAAGTGCCTTGTACACATTAAAAGTGACCTCCTCATCGTCAACTCTCATTTTTCACTTCCCTGCCCTCACATCAATAATTGCTCCACCAGTAGCTAAGAATGGTCGCCCCAAAATAATGGGAACTTCCTCATCTGCCTTATAATCAGGAACAATAAAATTAGCAGGAAGAATAAACTTTCCCACTCGAACTAACACATCCTCAATAATTCCTTCTAGCATGACTAGTGACCTATCTGCTAACTGTAAAGTGATTGTAGTAGGTCTAAGCACCCCCAATCCGAGTTGCTTGAACAAATAGGATGGCATCAAATTTATACTAGCCCCTAAATCACAAGGGGCTCTACCAACTTATTATTTTCCAAGAGACAAAGGAATTGTGAAACTCCCAGGATCTTTCAACTTAGGAGGAAATTTACTCTGAACTCTGGCACTACACTCTTCAGTAAGTGCAACTGTTTCGAACTCTACATGTCTTCGTTTATTTGCCACAATATCTCTGAGATACCTTGCATACTTAGGCACTTCCTGCGAAATTTCCACCAAAGGCAAATTCACACTCACTTGGCTCAAAATATCTAGGAATTTCTTGTACTTAACATCATCTTTTTGCTTCTGCAGTCTTTGTGGAAACAGAGGTGGTGGCCTAGTCTCAATTACTGGCTCGGGTCCTTTATCATCTTTCTCATTCCCCTCAACTAGCTTGGGAACTAATTCTCCTTCAGGATGAGCTGTATTCTTCTTTTTCTTTCGAAGTTCTTCTAATGCTCTTCCATTTCTCAAGGTAACCGCATTGACTTGAGCTTTAGGATTGGTCTCAGTGTCACTAGGAAGAGCCTCTACTAGTCTGGTATTTTGGGCACTGGCAAGTTGGCCCATGTGGTGCTCCAAATTTCTCAGTGCTGCGGCTTGAGCCTACTGATTAGCCATTATTTTCTTATTAAAAGTTTGTTCATCTGCTACTAATTTCTGATTGAAAGTTTGTTGATCTGCTATTAATTTCTGATTGAGGACTTGCTGGTCGGCCATCGATTTCTGTTTGAGGCTGGTATTGATTCTGATTGCCTTGATTTCTACACCAAGAGAAGTTTGGGTGATTCCTCTAGTTGTGGTTGTAAGTTTCCCCATACTGATTTGTTTGGCCTCGATTTGCATTACCCATTAATGGGTTTTCAATGTCTTTGCCTTATGCTTCTGATGTTTTGATGATCTAACAAACTTGTTGTGAAGAACTAAATAGAGAACTTGATCCACATTTCAATTGTCCTGGTCCAAGTCTAAAAAGCAAAAAATGAATGAACGACCTCAGGGAGGAACACAACAGGGACCTGGTGACCTGGCTCCTTAGGGTTCTTCGACAAATGTACAAGCCAGTGACTGTCCACAATTATTGAAAAGAGGAACACAACAGGGACCTGGTCTCTTAAGGTTCCCTGGCAAAAGTACAAGTCAACTAAATAGCTGGAATATAACAGTAAAAAGTGACTATCTCGCAACTATTACAGAATAGGAACACAACTGGGACCTGGTCCGTTAGTGTTCTCTGACAGAAGTACAAGTCCACTATCCAGCTGGAACGCAACTGCATAGAAGTGACTGTGCAGATACTGCAACAGTCACTTCTCATTGGGAAGAAGCGTACATCAAGAGTTGACATCACTATCCATTGTGATATCTTTTATGATATAACAACCTGGTGCAAGATACAACATTTTTGTGAATTCAGTGATATTCTCTCAAGCATAACAGCGTTCATCCAGCATTAAAGTCACTGGTGTGTCAAGAACGAGAAGATAACTCCACTAAGGATCAGTTTCTTAATAAGTTTATGTACATCCGTAGTTGAGTTGTAATCTTGCTATTTGTTCTTCATTGTATTTCCCAGTTTGCTTTCTTAGAATCTTTGTCTTAGGAACAAACCAAAAATTCGTAAACTTCTGAGTTTATGTTGTGACTAGGAATAGTCATAAGTTTAAAGCCTTTGTAACTAGGATAGTTATGGAGTGGCTTGTGGTAGGTTTATCACAAGTTAGTTAAAGTCTTTGTAATAGGATTTTTGCAAAGTGATTTGTAATAGGGAGATTGCAAGTTAGTGAAGTTAAAAGTCTACAAGAGTAGGTCGTGGTTTTTTGATCCCCTTATGTGTGATTTTTCCACGTAAAAATCCCTTATCTTCTTTACTTTCAGTTTTTATAGCATACCTAGCATCATCTCACATAGGACCAGGTAATCTATAGTTTGGTTAATTCATATAAACTAACAATTGGTATCAGAGTTGGTTCTTTCTAAAAGGTTAACACCTATAAAGGATTCAATGGCTGCTCCAACCAACTTTGAGGAAGGACAATCAACCTACAGACCTCACAGATTCAATGGTCAGTACTATGGCTGGTGGAAGACCCACATGCATGACTTTATGATGGCAAAAGATTCAAAATTGTGGGACATCATTTGTGATGGTCCATATAATGGTTTCGAAAGGCAGAAAAGAGTATAGCGACATTGACAGAATAGCTGTAGAAAAGAACTATCGTGCCAAGAAAATCTTGATGTGTGGCATAGGACCTGATGAGTACAATAGAGTCTCAGCTTGTGACACTGCCAAAGAATGTGGGAAGCATTGCAAACTGCACACGAAGGAACTACTCAGGTCAAATAGTCCAAGATCGACATGCTCACCACGGATTATGAGCTCTTTAGGATGAAGGATGATGAATCTATACAAGACATGCACACCAAATTCACCTCCATCATCAATGAGCTTCACTCACTTGGAGATGTCATTCCCAGAAACAAGCTTGTAAGAAAAATCCTCAGTGTTCTACCTGGGTCTTGGGAAAGCTACAAACTCTGACCATGGATGAGTTGATTGGTAATCTAAAGACATACGAGATGAAAAGAAAGAAAGACAGCGACAGAAGAGAGCCTAAGAAGGAAAAGAACCCGGTGCTTAAAGCCGAAAGCAGTGACTCAAGTGATGAAGATAGTGACATGGCCTATCTCACTAAGAGATTTCAAAAGATGGTTCGAAGAAATGGTGGCATACCAAAGTGGGTCAGTTAAAGTAAAGCAACGAACAAAGATCTATGTCACATATGTGGAAAGCCAGGGCATTTCATCAAAGACTCATCTCATGCTTGAAAAAGAGTTAATTGTTGTTAAAACCTGTAGCAACTTCAAGCTGAATTGGAGAAAGTAAGAATAGATCTTGAGAAATCTCTGAAGTGGACATAATCCTCAAATGTTGTCACTACCATGTATCTTAATAATAGTGGAAACAAGCAGGACATCAAGTTCTAAAGGGAGAAAACTCCTTAAAACCCTCACAACAAGTATGTCACTGTACCCGATAACTGGCCATGTACCCACTGTGGGAACAATGGTCATTTTGAAGAAAATTGCCAAGCTAGGGTTTAGTCTGCTCAGAAAAATAAAGTGTTTGCTGATAAAGTGACTACTAACAAAGGACCAGGTACCACTCGCAAGAAGCGAATGTTGTCTGTATGGACTAGGAAAGCCCTCATTTGTCCTTTCTATCATAACAAGGGACCCAAACTAGTTTGGGTTCCTAAATATAACCTTTGATTTGCGTGTGCAGGGAACACTGAGAGGAAAAGGACTGCGATGGACTATGGACCGTGGATGCTTAAAGTACGCGACTGAAAACATCATTAATTTCTTCTCACTGAAAGCCCTGCAGAAAGGGAATGTGTCCTTAAAAAGAAAGTAGAGGGTACATTCTCAGTGAACGTAAAATTGGAAGTTCTTTGGCACTCAAGTGGGAACGTGTACTATGTGAATGGCTTGAAAAGTACATTTACCAATCTGATAACTGGCCAAGTGGTCTCAGTGGACAAAGGAAACAAAAATATTCACTCCTTTAACTATGAATCTCCATAAGCTAGTGGTATGAGATGGGTGAAGTGAGAACCTTGGCATGAAAGATTGGCATATGCAAGCTTCTCACCTCCGAATAAATTAACTCAGCATAACCTGGTCCTTGGTCCATCAAACTCAAGAGCCATTTGGACACAGGTCCACAAAACAAAAGGAGGAGATTCTCAAGGTATTAATGGTTCTTTCCAAAAGGAGTCAAGCAAAATAAAAAAGGGGAGAAGGGATTGCACACAATTTCTCTACACCAAGGACTCCACAGCAAAATGGTATTGCTGAAAGAAAGAACAGAACTAGAAGATGTGGCATGGACAATGCCCTTTGACTATGGAAGTGCAAAGAAATTTTGGGCAAAAGCAGTAAATACTGCTTTCTACTTGGTGAACAGGTGTCTTCTCAGGTCCCTCCTGAATTAAAACTCACTATGAGCTTCCAAATGGAAGAAAAACCCTTCTTGACGGAAAGACAACGGGAAGGATCAGCTCAGGAAGTTCAATGCAAAAGACTAACGAAGGAATCCTTCTGGAGTACTCTACACAAAGCAAGGCCACAAAGCCTATAACAAAGGGATCACTAAATGGAAGGAAGTGCTCATGTAATATTCAACAAGACACCTTTCTCTATCCAAAAAAGAAACGGTGATGATCAATATGATGAACCAACTCTGGTTCATGGGAAACATATGAGGCTTCAAATGGGGAGGCTGATAAAATGAGTAAGATAAAGGAGACCGAGGAAAGACAATGCAACATCATCTTCCACTTCTCAAAAGGAACCTGGTACTTTACTTACTACGGCTAAAGCAGAAGAAAGAGTGGAGATGCAGCTCAAGATACCTCTCAAGCAACAGAACCCAGAGTGTGGGAAATTAAATTCTTCTGAATCTTCCCTACCAATCAAACTTCTGTCCCAAACTGGAAACATAAAAGCTCACATCTGTGTGACAAGTTTTTCTATGGAAAGAAAATGACTTATAGAACGGTTCACTTGCCATATCATGCCTCATCCCTTGGGGAACAAGGAAGCAAAACTCAATGACCCTGAAAAAGAATCTCAAAACAAGAGGACTAAGCACATTTAGGAGTGAGACTATCTTCTGAAGGTCAATATGAAGAAAGGATTGATCTGCGGAACGTCTTGCAGAACAGAAGATCAAATTCCAGATATCTTTGTCAAAGCCCTGAGTAGAAAATACTCGAATCAAACAAGATGAAGATGGGGTCATAAGAGTCTAATACAGAACCTGATCCTCCATCAGCTGATCATGCAAGACACTGTCAGGTAAAGTCAGCTAAAGTATTTCTAACCAAGCCTAATTCACTTCAATATGTTGTAGGTAAACACGCATGACGATCATAGAAGCTAAAAGGTACAGTATAAACTGCAAGAGAGGAGCTGCTAAAACCTCCTTCAAAAATTTGGTCTGGCATCAGGTCCCTATACCTCAGGTTAGTAGTAATGTGCTTATTTTTTTTATTATTTTTTTAACAGAATGGAAGTTAACATTAGAATCCAAGCAACTAACAACCAATGTAATGAAGACAATGAAATAAGATACATGGCTTCTTCAACACTCTATCAATGATTTCTCTATTGAAAATACACAAGAGAGAAATAACCAAAAGATAAAAAAATAAAAACAAAGGATAAACTCGGAACAGACCACCAAAACTATCCAAGAATAAATAAAAGAGCAGTTAGATAGTCGATTAGCGAAAATGAAGAGACTTGATAATGGCCTAAATTCACACATCCACCATAGGGAATTAAGGAAGATAATTGGATCACTTGGTGAGGACCCAAACAGCATAGACAATACCAGGCAGCCATCCAAAAAGAGTCAGCAAAACATAGATCCAAAACTCCACCCTGCAACAAAACTTAAGGAAAATACAAGGGGAGGTAAGATGATTGCCAAAAGAATGTCCACGCATGTCATTGTGATGTGTCCCATTTTTTTCTTCAACTGTTTCTTAACAATTTTTGATCAAATCAAATGCTAATTAAACACCAAATTTAGGAATGTCACAGGTTTTGTAATGTGCTTATTATGCTTGAATTCACACAAAAAATGGTTAACAAAATTAACTCAACTACCACATCATCTGACTTTTCAAAGTCTACATGTCATGTCTTGTCTTTCAAATCCCTTTATCCTCTCTGCACAGTAATGCTTTACCAGAAATATACCACCATTTTTAGAACTATTCATAACTATTCAGAACATGATTCTCTCTCTCTACTCTCATCATTAGCTCTTCTTCCAATAAAACTTTCCTTCTCTCTCACAGCAAGTCATGAACCGCCATCCTTTCTGTGTAGCTGTTATCCTCTCCTCATCTCTATTTTTAATCTACTCACCTTCTAAAATACTCCTGTAATGTAAATCGAACAATCATCTACTTCTCCTACCATTAACACCACTCCCACTTCCTTATCATCCTTGAAATCATCCCCAGAGCGTCACTATTTCACGTCTTCTACTACTTTACCCACTCTTGGCTCCTCATCCATTCCTATAGTTTTCCTTTTTCTGATAAACCTTATTTTCCATCATTTTGAAAACCCTATGTCTATCCACTCCTATGATTTCATCAAAGAACACTCAAGAGGTTTCACCTCTCCAGTGTCAGAAGCCCTAGAGGATGATCCTGACCAATATTTGAACTCCTCTATCTTGGACTTAGTGACTCTCTCAAAATCACTAGAAAAGGAAGCAACGCATAACATTATGGCTATCGTTGCTGAGAGTTTGTTAAATAAAGGAGCGTATCTCTCATCTAAGTATCAAGGAGAAGAGACTCAATTCCTAGGAGAAGTAAGAACCACAGTACTCCTGAGTCTTTGGCTCATGAGACGTTCTCAAAAAAAATCTTCAGAAGAACCTGATTCTTTTCCATGCAAACCCACTCCTACACCTCCTGATCATTCCAAGCTCATAGAGTCCTCTTCCAAGTCACCCACTATCAGGTCACATCAGCAAGAGAGCTTTGAATCCATGTTGCAGAAAAGTAAGAGGAGTGTCAAGACAAGGAAAAAAAGGAAAATGAATCCAAGGGATTTTTTCACTAATAAGAGTGTGTCAGTAAACCGGATTGACAAAAATGCTCCAAGGGAACCTGGTTCCTTAGTACAACAATCTGTGAAAGGGTCATCCGTGAAATACAGCAGCAAGTCTAAATAGAGTCAAAATGAGCTAGCTGTGTCTGAGGACAATACTGTGGGGATAGCTAGCTGGAAAGGAAAGTCTGTTAAAGTGTCTAGCAGACAAATTTGGGAAACTGTTAAAGAACCTGGTGCACTGAGATCCATGCCCTGTGAGAGTGGTCTTTGGCAGTAGAGACTAAGAACTCAGAAAGTATTGTAGGATCATACATTTGATCCAGCAATTTCAGAGATGGCAGGTATGAGACAAATTCTAGAGATTGTGGAATTTCAACAATGAGAACACTTGTTTGAAGGGAGCATGCCTCTGATGTATGAAGATGCAGTACAAACTTTTTATGCATCTCTTTTCACTGTTGAGGGGGATCACATTTGTGTGCTCGTAAATGGAGTAGACATTGTACTCGATGCTTCAACAATGGGAAAGGTTCTCAGAATTCTGTATGAAGGTATGTCCTCAGTTAAGGGTGTCTGTGGTATGAACTTTAGGAGAGCCCTCATGAAAGAGCAAGTTATTCAGCAAGGGGAACATGTGCATAAGAAGGTACCGCTTCCTGAGTATCAGCTTCTCTTTGAACTGGTCAATAAAGTGCTCTTACCTCGTTCTGAGAGGTGATCTACTGCTACAAAATCAGATACGATCTTAATGGAAGCGCTTGATGAGTTTGTTCCAATTAATTTGCTAGCAATCATGATAGATCATATGCAAAAGGTGGAAAACTTTAAAGGTGGGAATCATGGGCTACCATATAGCTTTCTCCTCACTTAAGTGTTCAGATTCTACAAGGCCCCCTTGGGGAATCCCAAAGTAGGAACACACAAGAAGACCTTCTCTAAGATCACGCTAGAAGAATGTGAATGTGTGGTGGAATAATCTTGACCATTTCTCAACTAATCAACACTCAAAATGTAGCTTCTGAAGAGATCAGAAGGTTGAGGGCTCAAAATGCCATTCTAGAAACTAAGCTCAGTCAAGCAGCTAAAGGACCTAATTCTGTCAATGAGGAAGTTGCACGACTGACAAAGGAAAATGATAGACTTCAGGCACAATTACTTGAAGAACAGTTGTCTGCAAATGCTCGATTGGACATGGTTCTCAAAACCCTCGCCTTCTCCTCTTCCAAGCCTCCTTCATCTAGTGTCCCCTAGGATCCTCTTTGTCTAGTTGTTTTTGCTCTAATGGTCTGTTCTAATAGTTTGTGAGTGCTGTTTTATTTTTGTTTGCTCTTTTGGTTGGCATGCTAAAATTCACTATTACTACTCTTGTCTCGCTCAGTCCACTATAAACATTAATAAAACAGCTCCCATTTTTGCATGTACAATGTTGTGTTCCTCCAGCTTCTCTTTTCTATCATGTTGTATGCACATATGTGGCATGACCTAGCTGTGTTAGACTTCTTTATGCTAATTACCTAGTTGTGCTCTTTCTAATGATGCCAAAAGGAGGAATATAATTGTGGTGGTAGGAGATTTCAGCGGCGCTAAAAGATTAAGGGGGAACTTCGTGTAGTTCCTGATTTCAGAAGAACTCGGCGCTCCGAGATTAAGGGTAAACCTTGTGTAGTTCTGGTACCTTATCTGGTTATTCTGCTCTAAATAGATACCATGAACGACTAAGTCTGTCATCTTCAAAAAGTAGGAAATTGATGAGTTTTCAATGTCTTTGCCTTATGCTTCTAATATTTTGATGATCTAATGAACTTGTTGTGAAGAACCAGATAGAGAACCTGATCCACATTTCAATTGTCCTTGTCTAAGTCTGAAAATCAGAAAATGAATGAACGACCTCAGGGAGGAACACAACACGGACCTGGTGACTTGGCCCCTTAGGGTTCTCCAATAGATGTACAAGTCAGTGACTGTTCACAATCAATGTAAAGAGGAACACAATAGGGACATGGTCTTGTAAGGTTCCCTGGAAGAAGTACAAGTCAACTAAACAACTGGAACGTAATGGTAGAAAGTGACTATCTCGCAATTGTTACAGAATAGGAAAACAACTGGGACCTAGTCCGTTAGTGTTCTCTGACAGAAGTACAAGTCCACTATCCAGCTGGAATGCAACTGCACAGAATTGACTGTGCAGACAGTGCAGCAGTCACATCTCATTGGGAAGAAGCGTACATCAAGAGTTGACATCACTATCCATTGTGATATCTTTTGTGATATAACAACCTGGTGCAAAATACAACATTTTTGTGTATTTAGTGATATTCTCTCAAGTATAACAGCGTTCATCCAACACTGAAGTCACTGGTGTGTCAAGAACAAGAAGATAACTCCACTAAGGATCAGTTTCTTAATGAGTTTATGTACATCCGTAGTTGAGTTTTAATCTTGTTATTTGTTCTTCATTGTATTTCCTAGTTTGCTTTCTTAGAAGCTTTGTCTTAGGAAAAAATGAAAAATTTGTAAACTTCCGAGTTTATGTTGTGACTAGGAATAGTCATAAGTTTAAAGCCTTTGTAACTAGGATAGTTATATAGTGGCTTGTGGTGGGTGCATCACAAGTTAGTTGGAGTCTTTGCAATAGGATTTTTGCAAAGTGGCTTGTAATAGGGAGATTGCAAGTTAGTGAAGTTAAAATCCTACAAGAGTATGTCGTGGTTCTTTGATCCCCTTGTGTGAGATTTGTCCACGTAAAAATCCCTTATTTTCTTTGCTTTCATTTTTTATAGCATTCTCAGCATCATCTCATATAGGACCAGGTACTCTATAATTTGGTGGATTCATATTAACTAACATCCACAAAATATATAGACTCTGGATTTGCTGAGCATAGATTGCTCATTTGACCCTCTCCACATACATCACAAAATATTTGAACTTTCTTCACTGGCTGGGCTTGTTGCTTGTTGCTTGTTAATGATCATGGTCATCTTATTGACTTGGTTGGTCAACGTAGAGACCTGTGCTGATAATGATGAGACAATATCTAATTCAAGAACACCTGGTGATTTTTGTACCATATTCCTACCCATCTCTCCTTGCCAATCCGGATTGCTTTTGGAGAATTTGTTCAATAATGAATAAATTTCATCATATCTTTTATCCAATACTTGACCTCCAGCTGCAACATCTACTATAATTTTTGTTTGGGGATGGAGCCCTTTTATGAAAGTGTGAACTAACACTTCATTAATCTGATTGTGATAAGGACAGTCTCTGAGTAGCCCCTTGAACCTTTCCCAAGCTGAGTATAAAGATTCTCCTGCTTTCTGTTTGAATGCAACTATCTCACTTCTGATCTTTGCAGTTTTGCCTGAAGGAAAGAACCTTGCCAGAAATTTTCTTGCCAAATCATTCCATGATGTAACAGAAATAGCTGGTTCTACCTTTAGCCATCGCTTAGCTTTGCCCAACAGAGATAATGGAAAAAGTGTGAGCCTCATATAATCTGGAGTGACCCCGTTAGTGATATAAGTATCACTAATCTCCAAGAAGTTTAGAATATGCTACTGTGGATCCTCGTGTGGAAGAACCATAAACTGCCCGTTTGCATGAAGTAGCTGGATCATGCTCTATTTCAGCTCAAAGTGCCCAATGATTCTGGGCTTCACTATGGTGGAGGTAACATTAGCAATACTGGGCATTTCTACCTCCTGAAGATCCATATGTTGCTCCTCTGCCATGTTCACAGGAAATTGAATGAGTGATTGAATATTGTTTGTATCACTTGCTTCCCTCAACGTCCTGTGAAATGTTTTCTCAGGTTCGGGGTCAAAGCCGTTGAGTCTGTCCTGGCTTCTAACCCTACGCATTCAATCAAAGTTCCTGAGATTAGAGCAACAATCAAGTAATGTTAGACTAGACGAAATAAAAAATTAAAGCAAAAACTAGAAAGTAGTTTATATTCAAGTCCCCGGCAGTGGCTCCAAAAACTTGTTGCTTCCAAACGCACACGCAAGTATACGTGGTCGACAAGTAATATAATGACAAGTTGAGTGTCGAACCCATGGATACTTGTATAAACTACTCACTAAATCACTGAAATTGTTATTCAATCCAACTAAAATCGAAGTCCAATAACATGATTATATTATACTACTCTAAATAATAACCAAATTATCAAGCAACGAGTTGATTGTTGTGTATTCAGTAAAGACAAGTATTCCAAGGTTGTGATCGATTCACCATTCGCATTGTGTTCTAATTAACTCTCCCTTTCATATAATTCACTCATGGTTTCTAATTTATCGATAATTGCTCTCACAACCTTCTCCCGAAGTACTACTCACCTATTCAAAATGGATTAAAGCCTATATTCCTATGAAATGAATCTATTAAGAGTGCATTAAGATTATGATATTTAATTAAGCACAATGACTAGGTATATTCCTATCCTAACCACAAATCCGCCCCCTCTACCCCCCCCTCCCCCCCCAAAGGGTTAAGAGTGCTGTCTTCAATTCTTCTCTAATATAAACACGGGTTTCCCAAGCATAGCAAAGATAGTAAATAGAACATAACTGCCGGCCAGACAGTTAAGCAATTAATCACAGAATTGAAGAAACAATCATATATTAGTGCATTATAATCAAGGGTAAGTCAATGTTAAACAACAATATTCATGGCAAAATCACAACCCCAGAACAATGTGTTTTTAACGACTCGTGATACTAACAAACAATTGTATAAGTTTTGGATAATTGAAAATACTAGAAAAGATGAAGAAATCTGAGATATTCTTGCTCCCGGATATTTCTTGTGTGTATGTTTCCTCCAAAGTGGCGTCTCTTCCTTCAAACATAGGTTTAGTCTTGCTTTTATACGTGTTGGGTAGGTCTAGGGCCCAATAAACCGTGTCCCAGACAAAATAGGATGAAATCAGATCATCGGTGCCGTAGGAAGCATCAGGTGCACACCAGGGCGCTGCTCAAAATTCAGCTACTGCCATCAGCGCCACAGGTGGCCCAAGATGCTTCCTGTGGTGCCCAAATTTGCAAGTTTCCTGGTTTTATTCGTTGTAAGGCCCCGTAAAATTTTGTGCTTAAAACCTAGTAGTTTATAGTGTCAAGGTCCGAATATTGTGTTAGGAATATGTAGAATTCCGCGGTTCGGACCCTCGGTGGTGATCTAAGCTTTAAAAATCAAAAGAATAAATTTTTCCGGAAAATTGTCATTTCTGCGGTCAAGAATGCGATCGCAGAATCGAAATGCGGACCGCATTCCTACCGCAGAGTGAAGCAGAAGATTGGTCTAAGATGATGTCAAAAATGCGGTCCATTCTGCGATCGCAGAATCGAAATGCGGACCGCATTCCTACTGCAGAGTGTAACACAAGATTTTTCAAAAATTGAAGTTAAAAATGCGGTCAATTCTACGGTGCATTATGCGACCGCAGAACACGAATGCAGACCGCATTCTTATCGCAAATCAAAGCAGAACATTTAGTTTTTGGAAAGCAATTCTGCGGTCCATTCTGCGGACCGCATGTTGATTCTGCGATCGCAGATGCGACCGCAGATATCACTCCGGGCTTCTATTTTTCTAATTTTAAAACCCGACCCCCTTTCTAATATAACACCCTAACCCCTCATTTTTACACATTCTCTGAACAAAATAAGAGAGTGGGAGGAGATATTCTTGAGGGAAAAGTTCATCTTCTTCAAAAATCGTTCCTCAAATTGCTTGGTCCGAAAAATTCTAAAGCTAGCGTCTTCATCTCCATTTCTAAAGGTAAAAGCCCTAACCCTTTTATCCTTGATTTTCAGATTTTAAAGGAAAGAAAGATTTTCATGCATTAACTCTTGAAAATGGAAGTTAGACACTCATGCATGTTCTTTATACTTGAAATTTAGTAAGATGGAAATGGGTAGAAGTAGGGGGCGGTACTCGATAACCCAAATAAGCTCGGATGGTAATTATGAATTTCGATTCTAAGACATATGTGTAACTTGTGACCTAGATTGACGCTGCTAGATAATTGGGTGAATTGAGTAGGAGATAAAAGAAAAAGAAAGGAAATTCGACTCCAGGTATGTATGGCTAACTTTGATCCATGTGAAATCGCCCTGTTTTGGTGTGCAAATAAATGGTATGTGATAGCTATGTGAATTGTTGTGAGACTCTTGTGANCCATGGATGCTCGAGTTCGGCGATTTGTTCAGGGCCTTTGTCCTTTGGTGGTGAATGAGGCTGCTACAGTGGCTTTGCACTCAGATATGAATTATGGGAAGATCGTGGGGTTTGCTCAGGCCATAGAGGCTAGGAAGTTGAAGATTCAGGCAGAAAGGGAGAGTAGCAGCAGGGCCCGGTCAATGGGTCAGTCGGGGAGACCAGTTCCAGGGAGAGGGTCATCAGAGCCATCCAAGTCATATGCTCAGTCCTCAGCGAGTGCACCGCCATCTATGCACAGTTATCAGCAGAGCAATCTTCGAGACCAGGTTCAGATAGTAGGAGGTCCCGTCAGTCCGGTCGTCCAGGAGTGAGGTCCCAGCAGCAGGGGAGANTGAAATTGGGAACAATAGTGGTAATAACATATTTGGTTTCTTGTGGGAAATTAATGAAATGACTTGAATTGCTTTGGATTGCTGAACATAATGGGATTGGTACCATTGGCTATAGAAACACTTGTAGCATTGTTGTGGCTGTGACTTGAAAAGCATTGTGGTAACATGAAACACTTGTGAACTGTGGAGTCCAACAGAAATAGTATTGATGGTTATGGGAACACTTGCGAATCATTGTTGTGACTCCTAAGTGAAATGTTGTTGTGATCTTTGCGAATTGCTTATTGTTTTTGATGTGATCTTTGTGAAGTGTTCTTGGTTGTTGTTGTAATTTGAAAACTGTACGGTGGGATCGGGTTGCACGCCGCAACACAATATGATAATTATGGGTTGGGGTGATAAGGGTAGCCGAGGTAATAAGGGTGGACGAGGTAATAAGGGTGGTATGCGATCGAAATCG
>MU717839.1:18580-57794 GCA_026770625.1 Nicotiana glauca
CACTTGCCTACCGAAGTCCGACGGTTATGGTACTATTATGGTGGTCGTGGATAGATTTTCCAAATATGCCACCTTCATGATCGCCTCACCAGGTTGCACTGCCAAGGAAGCCGTCAAGCTATTCTTTAAGAACGTGGTGAAGTATTGGGGCTTACCAAGGCATATTATCAGTGATCGAGACCCCCGTTTTACTGGAAACTTTTGGAGAGAGTTGTTCGACATACTTGGCAAGGAGCTGCACTTTTCCACTAGATTCCACCCACAGACAGATAGACAAACGGAACGGGTCAATGCCTTACTAGAATGCTACCTGAGGAATTATGTAAGCGCACATCAGAAAGATTGGGCAAGGCTCCTAGACATCGCCCAATTCTCTTATAACTTGCAGCGGAGTGAGTCCATGGGGCGGGCACCATTCGAGCTAGCCACAGGCCAACAACCACAAACTCCACATTCATTACCAACCGCATTCGAGGGAAAGAGTTAGGGGGCTTATCATATGGCCAAAGGATGGGAGGAACAGCTCGACATTGCTAGGTCCTACTTGGATAAGGCATCTAAGAAGATGAAGAAGTTTGTAGACCGGAAGCGACGTCCCACAGACTATAGAATTGGGGATATAGTCATGGTGAAGTTTAACCCAAGGCAGTTCAAGGCACTACGGGGCATGCATCAAAATCTAATTCGCAAGTACGATGGGCCATTTAAGATCATCGCCAAGGTTGGCAAGATCTCATACAATCTTGACATGCCATCATATCTTAAGATCTACCCTGTCTTCCATGCCAGCATGCTTAAGCCATATTATGAAGATAAGGATGATCCGAGTAGGGGCCAATCAAGTCGGGCACCAATGACTATCACCGCCTCGCATGATCGGGAGATTGAGGCTATCATAGATTACCAGGCCAGGCGAAAACAAGGGCAAAAATCCACCACTATGTTCCTCGTCCATTAGATAGGGCAATCACCGGAGGAGGCCACATGGGAACGATATGAAGACTTGTGGCAATTCAAAGATAAAATTCGAGAGTTTATGCAACAGCATTGCACCACGGTCATCGCAATATTGGGTGGGGGAGAGTGTGATGACCCGCCATGTCATCATGCCACATAGGCGCCATTTGGTATTTATTAATGCCATGTGGAAGCTTACATAAGAAGATGGCTAGTATTTGTAAGAAGATTCTAGAGAAGCATGGATATTTTCTTAGGAAGAACCTAGATCCTTATGGATTTGCTAGGGAAGTCCTTGGAATCTTCTAGGCTTGTAGAGAATTCTAGAAAAAGCCCTTATCTTGTAAATATCAAGGACTTGTATAATAATTAATATTTACACACCAGCCCCTAGGAGACTAGTATATAAAGGGGGCCATTCATTTGTAACTCATCAAGAAAACATTTCAAGTTCTCTCTAATACAAAGCTTCCTTTAGCAATTCTCTTGTGTTCTTTCTTCCATTTTCTTAGCGATCTTGAGTGTAGTAGGGCTGACTTGGCATAGCAAGAACGTGAGCAAGTTGTGCAAGATTGTGAGCAAGTTATCAAGTGCCACACGTGTACTTAGTTAAGAACTAAGGACGTGACATTACTGCCCTTTCAAAACCATTATACCATCACTTTAACTAAGTGATTTTATCATGAAGTAAACATCATTTTGTCTAACTTCCATATGATTATATAGAAAATTGAACTTCAAGGATTTTAAACTAGAAAAAAATTAAAATAACATTGGATGGATTAAGACACTTGAAACAGAGCTAATATTACAAGAGTTGGTGAACTTGCAGGAAGTTTCTACAGAAGATGACTTAAAATAATATTGAGGATATGTTAGATAACCTAAGAAGGATGAAGAGCAGAGGTGATATGAACAACATCAAGATTAAGACAATTGAAATTGAGCTAAGATTTTTGAGTACTTTTCTCAAATACTATCATTTTCTTTTGCCTGATTCCTTTGTCAAAATCGCAAAGAAGGCCAAACTGATTGATGAAATGCTTCAATCAGTTTTTGATGAGTGCAAAACTAACCTTAATGTTGAAAGGGTAGTTTCACAATTGTTGGAATTCATTGAAGGTAATACCAACTTAAGGTACAATTTTGAGTTGAATCATTCCCATCTATCAGAATATATGGATTACCTCGACAGGAATCTAAATGATATACAAATGTTCTTGGAATTGGATATTGAGTGGACCAATAAACGAATCCTTCAGCTTAAGCGATTTTTAAAGCAAGTGAAAATCATTCAAAAGAAAACGAGATTTTTGACATACTTATATGCCACGGAGATAAATAGTTACATCGATCATGAGAAGCTGGAAGGTCTGGAGACTCGAATTCAATTCATGGCTGACAATGTGGGATAGTTCTACCATGATCTTTGGCTTAATAAGGTTGAAGATGATACAGATTCAGATGAGGTTGAAGATGACACAGATTCCGATGAGGTTCAAGATGACACGAATTTCGATGAGGTTGAAGATGGTGCAGATTCAAATGACGTTAAAGATGATGCAGATTCAAATGAGGATAAAGATGATATAGATTCAGATGAAGTTACATATGATACATATTCATATGACAATGAAGATGATCCAAAATTAGATTGTCACGACCCCATCCCGGTCGTGATGGCGCCCAACACAAATACTAGGAAAGCCTGACCAATTATCACTCACAACCCAATTACGCATCCCATTACCACTTAACCACATTAAATTAATAGATTAACAAGTCTTCCAACCCGATAATTAAATAGAAACAGAACGGAAACAATAACAAATATCTAAGCATCTTCCCAAAAGATCTGGAGTCACGAGTCTAGAGCCTCTAGATACAACGGAGTAGTGAATCTACATAATACAGAAGTCTAAAATACTAAAAGATAAAAGGGATAAGGGGAGGAGCCGGGTCCTGCGGACGTCAGACAGCTACCTCGACAACTCCTGATACTCTGGGAAGCAACAGATAGCTCAACTAAGCCTCCGGATCATCTGAATCTGCACACATGGTGCAGGGAGTAAAGTAAGTACTCCAACTCAGTGAGTAATAAGCATATATAATGACTGAAGATGAGAATTCACGAAATACAAAAATGTAAAGTTATACCTAGCAATTCAGCATAATTAATGGTGAAATGAAAACAAAACATTGTCAAGTAGATCAGATAAATATCAATGCATGAATGCAATGCAATGCACATGACCGTTGCGGTGCACAATCCGATCCATTTGGGTACCCGCGCTCACTGTGGGGGTTCAGACTCCGGAGGGGCTCCTACAGCCCAAACGTAATATCATCATAACATCGCTGCAGCGTGCAGCCCGATCCACTATCAGTCCAGAATATGCAAGCAAGCCACTCGGCAATATCAGGTAATAGTTCTCAGTTCCAAACGTCAAAAAATGTTGTTTAAGTTTTTAAAACTCAGAGATATGAATGAAACATTTCAAAATAGTGTTTAACTCAGGACTGAAACCATCCAACATGCTAAGTATCATGGAAGCAGTGATAATAATCCCTAAAGGATTCAAATAATCGGCACGCATCCCAAATATATTCATAAAAATCCAAGTAGAATGATTGCTAATCAATCTCTAGTCAAGAACACAGTATGAACATCACTCGGGACGGACTAAGTCATAGTCCCCAATCACAAACGACCCCGCACTCATTATAGAATACGTGTCCCACCTCAATACAGCGTCACAGTGTGATATACCGGGGTTTCAAACCCTCAGGTCATCATTTACATCTATTACTCACCTCAAGTCGGCCACAAGTCTAGCTCGCTATGCCTTTTCCTCTTGAATCAACCTCCTCGCGCATAGAATCTGATCCAAACAATAAGGAAAACATTACTATAGGTCAAAGAAACATAACCCAATCGAAAATACTCGAGAAACACCAAAAATCTCGAAGTTGGCAAAACCCGAGCCCCGGGCCCACTTCTCCAAAAATTACGAAATTCACATCACCGGATTTCTCGTCTCTCCACGAGTCGCACATATCAAATTTACAAAAATCGGAGTTCAAATGCCCTTTCAAATCCCAAATTTTCATTTCAAAAACCCAACCCTTAGTTCTTCCAATTTTTACCCAAATTTCCAAGAATTAAAGGTTGATTCTTCAATAAAATGACGTTTCTAGGTCACGAGACTTACCTCCAATCAATTTCCATCAAAATCCTCTTCAATCTCTACCAAAAAGCTCTTAAGGCGGTTAACAATGGAGGAAAAGTGAATAGACTTACAGATGAAATAATAATATAAAACCCTTCTGCCCATCGACTTTTGCTTATGCGATCCCGCTTTCGCTTATGCGGGACCGCTTCTGCGGCCAAAATACCGCTTTTGCGGTCTTCATTAAAGATTCCAACTTTCGCTTATGCGACTAGGATCCCGCTTCTACGGATCGCCCAAAATCGATTTTGCGGCTAGATGACCGCTCCTGCGGACCCGCTAATGCGGACCACGTTCCACTTCTGCGAAACTTCTAAACTCTGCACGAAACTCGCTTTTGCGCTCCTTTACCCGCTTCTGCGGTCCATTTCCGCAGAAGCGGAAATACCAGATGACAGCAAAATGAACCTGCAGCAAAGCTTCAAAATTCTCGTTTAATCACCCGAACTCACCCCGAGGCCCCCGGAACCTCAGCCAAAAATACCAACACATTCTAACACCTCATTCAAACTTGTTACAACCCTCAAAACACATTAAATAACACTAAAACCATTAAATCACATCGGATTCAAGCCTAAGTTTCTTAAAAAGTTCCGAATTGCACATTCTATCAAAAACCTGACCAAAACACCTCCGAAAAACCTGAAACTTTACACACATATCCAAAATCACCTAACGGAGCTACTGCAACTTTCAAAATTTTATTCCGACCCTCGAGTCAAAATCTCACATATCAACCGGATTTCGCCAAAATACTAACTTCACCAATTCAGCCTAATTCTACACCGGACCTCCAAAATCACTTCCAATCATGCTCCTAAGTCACAAATCACCTCCCAAAGTTAACCAAATCACCGTAATTCATGTCCGAGCCCTCTAACTCGTAAGTCAACATCCGGTTGACTTTTTCAAACCAAGCCTTCCTTAAAGAGACTAAGTGTCTCATTTCCTATCAAAATCAAACCAATTCAACTCTAACACAACCAATGTCGATAATGAAACATGAAGAAGCAATAAATGGGGGAAACGGGGTTGTAATACATGAGACGACGAGTTGGGTCGTCACACAGATGACGTTGAAGATAATGCCGATTCAGATGAGGATGAAAATGATTTCGTGAGTAAAACTCCATATCTATTATGTCTGATTGTGCTAGTGGAGCTGGAAATGAAAAAGACTTTTCTTGGTGAGATAAGGGCTTCAAAGTTTTGTCAATCAAGAACTTTCAAAAGGCAGAAATTCCCTAAAGATTTTTCACAGCAGCCCCACAGTCTACTGGTGAGTCTTAAGTGCAATAATCTTAAGAACTTTTGTGATACTATCTCTATTCGAAATATTAATGTGGCAATAGAGTTCTTGTTGGTCTTTCTTGCTGATGTGCCAAATCATGTTATTAATGGTAAAAGGTTGAATGAGGTCTTGGAAGAAGTTGGTTCTCTTGTGGGCGATGTTGTATGTGTAAGTCATAGCTCTATTATCAAAGATGATACTATCAAGATAAACCTTTGCTTGATACAGATATTGGAGAAAACTGAAAATCTAAAGGTGCAACTAGAGAGGTACTACAAATGCTTAAAACTCACTCCATCTCAGTTTCCCACAGTTGGTGGATTGAGCTTTCTGGATTCTCTATTAAGAAAATTGAATGAGATAATGAAATCTGACATAGGTTTAGTTTTGATGATAAAGCCTCATATAGTTATTTTAGAGAAAGAGTTCTCATATCTAACATCTGTTTTCAGAGATGTTGCAAAGGTGCAACATGACCATGAAATTCTTGAAGATCTTCAGAGGCGTGCTACCAATTTGGCATACGAAGCTAAGGTTTCCATTGACTCTATTCTTGCTCAGGGTAATGCTCTTTGGTATCTTTTTTCCTCACTTCCTACAATCTTAAAAGAGATCAAGCATCATAGTGCGGAGGTGACCATGATGTGGTCGAAAAACCTTGCTCTTAAGCCCAGCTCTATGGCAGAGCCATCTAAACATATGCCAACTCAACATAGTAATCTTATGAATGATGAGGAGATAGTTGGTTTTGAGAATGACACTAAAAGAATAATTCGGTATCTGACACAAGGGACAAATGATCTAGATGTCATCCCAATTGTTGGGATGGGGGGACAAGGTAAAAAAACTTGTGCTAGAAAGTTATACAATAATATCATCATTGTTTCTCATTTTGATGTTCGAGCATGGTGCATCATTTCCCAAACATATAGCCGGAGAGAGCTATTACAAGAGATTTTCAGTCAAGTTACTGGTTCCAAGGATAAGGGAGATAAGGACGATGTCCTTGCCGACAAGCTGAGGAAAAGCCTAATGGGAAAGAGATATCTCATTGTCTTGGATGATATATGGGATGGTATGGCATGGGATGGCTTAAGACTTTGTTTCCCTGATGTTATAAATAGAAGTAGAATTGTAGTAACAACTCATCTTGAGAAAGTGGGTGAACATGTCAAGTGCCATACTGATCTTTATTTCCTTCCATTCCTCACGCCCAAAGAGAGTAGGGAATTGTTGCAGAAAAAAGTGTTTCAAAATGAAACTTGCCCACCTGAACTACACGATGTGAGTCTAGATGTTGCAAGACGATGCAAAGGGTTGCCCCTAGTGGTTGTCCTGGTAGCTGGAATAATCAAAAAGAAGAAAATGGAGAGATCTTGGTGGCATGAGGTCAAAAAAGCTCTATTTTCTTATCTTGACTATGAGTTTGATGACTATAGTCGGGCAACTATGCAGTTAAGTTATGACAAATTACCCGACTATTTAAGACCTTGCCTTCTCTACATGGGGATGTTTCCAGAGGATGAAAGGATTCCAGTGTCTAAATTGATAAGTTTATGGATAGCGGAAGGCTTCGTGCAGACAGCTGAAGGTTACTTGATGGATCTCATTAGTAGTAACGTGGTAATTGTATCAAGGAGGAGATATAACGTAAAGTGAAATACTGTCAGGTTCATGATGTAGTGCTTCACTTTTGCTTGGAGATGAGTAGAGAAAAAAAGTTTGTGTTGGCAGTGAGGGGGAACATTCAACCTTCCGATTTGAAGTTAAGTCGAGTGAGCTTTAGTAATGAGCTTTCCATGTTTGCATCCAAAATGAGGAAGCCTTTCCACCAACACTTGAGGTCATTGATAACCACCAACAGAGGAGAATCTTTATATTGGAATCCCTTCAGTTAGGTTATTAATTTGATGAGGCTCCTTAAGGTTTTGGATTTGAGTTCCCATGAATTGATTATTTGTGTGTCGTTAGCTACTTTGAAACCACTAATTCACCTCAAGTACGTCGCACTTTTCATAGATACATTCGATTTTCGTGGAAAATCACATCTGCCCCATTTAGAAACTTTAATTATCAAGTGTGTGTGTACACGGTTATCAGGGAATTTTTGAAAAATAAAAAAATTAAGGCATGTTGAGTTTAATCGATTCCTTAATTTTGGAGAAAAGCAGATCTTTGAAGAATCCTCTAAGTTGGAAAATTTGAAGATATTAAGGGGTGTTGAATTAACACTCGATGCTGATTGCTTGAATGTTTTAGTACAGAGGTGTCCTAATCTTCAAGAACTTGAAATCTGTTTTTTTGATAAATGATTTTGATGAAGAAAAAATTTGTCTCAAATTGGAGAGTCTTACCCATCTTCAATCACTTAGCCTTTCATTTCTCTTATCCGCTGTTGTACCCAAGTTACACTTGCCTTCAAATGTAAAGAAATTGAAACTATACGGATGTTGAATAGAAAGCACGATTGCTGGACTAGTAAATCTAGGGTATCTCAAATTATGGGATCCAGGACATTATGTTGGTTATGGAGAGTGGTGCCTTGGAGATATCACGCTCCCTAAACTTAGGGTGTTGAAACTCAGGAACTTAGTTATCTCAAGGTGGAAAGCCTTAGAGGAATCTTTTCCCCAGCTTGAAACACTGGTTTTAAAAAAGTCCAGGTATCTCAAGAAGATTCCCCTTACCTTTGAAGGATGTGTTGAGTTTGACACTTTCTTAAGCAACTGCAGCAAAAGCATTACTACTGTAACATTACTACTGATTTCTAAGTCTGTTTTGATTGATCGATTAAGACGCATACCCTTTTTTTCTGTGTGTTTCTAATGATTGTAGAACAATATCATATGGTCTTCCAATTTGATTTCTATTTTGCTTTTGTAGTTTCTATGATCCTCTCATCTTACACCTTCTATGTTGCACCTGTAAAATTTACCTCTTTTAAATTCACCAAGTCATATAGAATGAAGCTAATAAGTTTGTTCTCAATTACAAGAGACTGGAAATGGATAAATTGAACACTTTTAAGATAATGACTGATTAATGGTATTTTATTCTGACAAAATGAGTAGCTGGTTACACTGTCTTTCTATATACAAATTGTGAAGCAGAGACAACTTCAGCCAAGCACACAATATGAAGAAATTTGAGGTATTATTACTTTTAACCCGCGACAGAAACTATTTACATTTGGTAGTCGAAAAAATATATAGAAATTGTATATATAATACAGAATGTATATATATACAGAAAATATATATTCTTTTAGCTATTATTTTGAGAACGGCTATATAGTATCATCTTTCCCAACAAATTTGACAACTCCAGGATAAAGACTAGATAGCCTTTCTTAGAACAAAACAATCTTAAGCATAGGCATCAAGATTTAGAAGGAGATAGTTTTTATATATAGACAAGACCTTATCATTTACTGCCTTGATTTCCTCTTCTTTGAGCTTGAAATCTCTTATAGCAAGTTCTGTTACTCTCTTGAAATCTTCTTTGAGCTTGAAATCTTAGGTTTGATTTTCTGAATACTGAATTGGATTTTCTTGACGATTGCTTAGTAGACAACATTATGAAGAAAACTCTAACTTTGGTTTTTATTTCTTTTGTGTGAGAATCTAGCAATTTTAAGGTATCGTTGAATTAACTTAACGAGGAGACATCTTGTGCTAACTGCAAATCAGAAGAAATCAAAGGAGAAACGATGAAAAATTATGTACCTTCAATAGTAGTTTCTCTTAAGTTGATTGATCAACTGCTTATTTTCTAGGCCTTGCTGCAACTTTGTATGTAGCTAAACCGGGAAAAGGATCAAGTGACAAAGTATAAGTTTAACCAAAAAATTTAAAAAAAAAATATAGATTGATCAAATCCAAATTCAGTTATGTACAACAGAGATAGTTTAAACATCATATATACACTACTACTACTATTACATCATATTTCTATTAACAGTCCTTCCTTGATAGATCAGGATTTGGTCATGGGCTGATAAAGGGATCAATTCATGATTGTTTCTTTCTGGTAGAAATCATTGGTTATATATGTAAATATGAGTGTATCAAAGAGGCAAGGACAACCAAGAAAGTTCAGCTGTGGCAGAGTAGCTTATCGCACCATCTGACTAAATTTATCAAAGTTACGAAAGCATACACTTAAATTTTCAATTCAAATGTGCCTCGTCAGTTGACATCATATGTTCTTTTATTTCCATCCAAGATGGGCTACATGCCATAGTTATAAACAAAATAAGTACAGAAACGCGCTACAGTAATGCAATAGCATTTGTATATCGTTGATGCAAATCTCTATACAAGAACTTGGAAGAAGTTGTTTTTGCCTCTACTGGAAGATTCACCTAATCTAAAACTATTAATGTCTCAGCCTCTGCGTTTCAAGTTTAATATATTTGTCGACTGAATGCTGCTGAAATATTCTTCATACTATGTAATATTTCATCTTCATCATCATCCTCTCTTATTTGTTCCAGAAATTGTTCAGGATGGGTGACACATTGTATTTGACTGGTAATTAGACTGATAGGCAACTCTTGAGATGTAACATTACTACTAATGCAAGCATTGACTTTGAAGGCCAATAGGAATGGATATCACATGTAGATTAATTAGCTGTCTCTCTGTATTAATAATACGATAAGCCTGCCGTTATTTATTAAATAATGTGATAAGCCCGTATTCTATGCTCTAGGTCTGCCCCTGAGGTCCGCCCCTACCCCTTGGTCCAGGATGGGTTCGCCCCTGATGTAACAACTTGAGCTTTTGCACTTTTCTCGCTAGTTCTCGGGCATGACTTTCCCTATGTGATGTATTATAACTTATGTAAATCGTTGGTTTTGGTTTTCAGGGTAATCGGAATGAATTTGGAAGAACAATTCTCAGTTTGTAGCTTAAAATTTGAAAGGTTTGACCAAGATTTGACTTGTTTATATATGATCTCGGATCGAAATTTTTATGATTTAGTTAGCTCCGTTGGGTTATTTGGGACGTAGAAGCATGATCGGAATGCATTTTGGAAGTCCGTGGAAGGCTTAGGCTTGAATTGGCGAAATTGAGATTTCGGCATTTTTCGGTTGGTAGGTGAGATTTTGTTATAGAGGTCGGAATGAAATTTCGGAAGTTGCAGTAGCTCCGTTGTGTCAATTGTGACGTGTGTGCAAAATTTCAGGTCATTCGGCCGTGTTTTGGTTGGGTTTTGATCAAAAACGTAATTTGGAAATTTTTGAAATCCTTAGGCTTGAATTCGATGAGATTCGGTATTTTAATGGTTGTTTTGAGCGTTCCGAAGGTTGGAACAAGTTTTAATGATGTTATAGGATATGTTAGTACCTTTGGTTGAGGTCCCGGTGGCCTCGGGTGAGTTTCGGATGGTTAAACAGATCAAATTTGTATATTAAAAGTTGCAGATTTTGGCTTCAGTTCTGTTGCAGGTTTTTCTTCATCTCGATCGCGTGAGGAGGCTCGCGATTGCGTAGAGTTATCTCAGGGGGAGCATCCGGGTTGCTCTTCGCGTTCGCGTAGATAGGGCTACGATCGCATAGCTTATGTTTTTGTGTATCGCGGTCGCGTGGTCTTATTCGCGATCGTGTAGTTGGAAGATTTTGGGCATCGCGCTCGCATGAGGATATACGCGATCGCGTAGAGTGAATTATGGGTTGTGCTTCGCGATCGTGATGGGTTTTCCGTGATCGCGATTAAGTAAAAATAAGAGCTGGACAGATTATTTTAAAAGCTCATTTCCGTGAATTTGAGGCTAAGTTCCTCCATTGTTGGTCAATTTTGAAGCTTTTTGAAGAGGGTTGAAGAGGGATTCAAGGGGAATCACCTGGAGGTAAGATTTTTGAACTCAATACTTGATTCTAATGTGAATTCCACCTAAATAATGATGGAAATTAAGCCAAAATTGAAGAACTAGAGCTTGAAATTAGAGACCAAATATTTGGGATTTGAAGGGTTATTTATGGATGAATTTGATGTTCTTGGTATACATAGACTCGTGGGAGGATCAGGAACCTATTGATGTAAAAATTTATCGGAATCCAAGACGTGGGCCCGGGGGCGGGATTTGAGCAATTTCGTGATTTTTGAGGCAAATTGGATATTTTCGAGTGGGCTTTGTTCCCTTAGCATATTTTAATAGATATTTACTGATTGTGGCTAGATTTGGAGCATCTGGAGGTCGATTCGTGAGGGCAAAGGCATCGCGGGCTAGAGTTTGGACCGGATCGAGGTAAGTAATGATGGTAAATACTGTCCTGAGGGTTTTAAACCCCGGATTATACATCATTGTGTTACTTTGAGGTGACGAACACGCTAAATGGCGAGCGTGGAGTTGTGCACCGTTGGGGATTGTGACTTGGTCCGTCCCGTACGACTGTTAAGTCGCGTATTTGACTTGAAATCTTATGATATTCCATGTTCTAGAGATTTATATTATATTTTAGGTTGTATGGCATGTTTGGGGCCTTGTGCCAACGTGCTGAGACCCTTAGGGGCACTTTTACTATTTTTCCTCATTCTATTTATTTTGGAAGCATATCCTCAGTCATGTCTTACATGTTTATTGTTTAAATATGATTTTATCACTATATTTCTTAAAAATGTGAAAACTGTTTGGCTGAGTTCCCTGTTTTACTGATGGTCCAAGTGATCGTGGGGTTGATGACTGAGATAGACCGAGAGTCTGAATGTGAGGTTAATGACTGAGAGAGAGGTCGAGAGCCTAGTTATAAGGATTATATATCTATGGATCGGGCTGCACGCCGCATCAATATATTTTTATATATGTATATGGGTCGAGCTACACACCGCAGCGATATGTATATGGATCAGACTGCACGCCGCAGCGATATGATTGGATCGGGCTACATGTCGCAGTGATATAGTGCTTGGGCTGTAGGAGCCCCTCTGGAGTCTGCACACTCCCAGTGAGCGCAGTCGACTATATTTATGGATCAGGCTGCGCGCCGCAGCGATATATGGATCGGGCTGCACGTCGCAGCGGTTGCTATATGGTACCTATTGAGTGCGAGTGCTGAGTGTGAGCGCTGATTGGTAAGAGTTGAGTCACGGGTGACTGAGAGGCTTGCCCGATGGGCGATAGATTTGTACATGCACATGAGTGATGCTTTGCCTGAGGGGTCTGTTTATGAACTTATTGACTTTCACTCCTCTTTAAGTGAGTTTCTATTGAATATGCTGATTTATTGACTGCTTTCACTCATCTTTATGCTGAACCTCTGTCGAAAACGTTGAATAAATGTTTTAAACAACTTTCATTTAAGCTGGGGTTTATGAGATGATCAGAACTTAATCACTGATTTGGCTTTTTGTTACCTCCACTGAGATTTTCTTGTTATGAGGCACTTATGACTCATGTTTTGCCCGAGGGGATGTTCACGAACTATGTTGTTTTGCCCGAGGGGTCGATTATGGTCTCATCTCTTTTGTTATAAATGGTATTGAACCCCTACTGAAACTGTTGGAAGGTATTTTAAATAAATTTTTTCCAAAAGCTGGATTTTAAATAAGACGATTGACTTGTATTCTGATTTGGAAAGCTTGTTGTGCTTATTGAGCCTAACATAAATGTCGATTCATTGTTTCCTACTGCTCAATCTTTATTTACTCTTATTACTTACTGGGTTGGAGTACTCACATTACTCCATGCACCTCGTGTGCAGATTCAGTTATTTCGGAACCCGGTAGCGGGTGTTGGTTGCTCAGAGATGGTGACACAACGTTCACAGCACTGCTTCCTTCCTCTCATTTTCATTTATGTACTTAGTACATTTTGACTATTTTTTTTGTTGCATTCAGACCTTGGTAGATGCTCATGGCTAGTGATACCCCGATGTCGAGCTTGTATATTATTTTCGCACTGTCCATTCAGACTTATATTATGAAATATTGTTTAATTAAAGACTTAAAAATGACTCTTAATGATTAAAGGGATTATATGAGTGTTGTGTCGGCTGACCTTGTCTTCACGAGAGGCGCCATCACGACCGGGCCAGTTGTCACGACCCGAATTTTCCACCATCGGAAGTCGTGATGGCACCTACTAATAGGAGCTAGGCAAGCCGACTCTTATTTTCCTTCTTCATTATCAAGATTCTCTTTTAACAATTTAATAATAATAATATAAATACAGCGGGAATAAATTTAATGAGCGGAAGACTTAAGTCAATAAAACTAATGAAATACGAAAATTCAACATGAACCTCTACCCAAGAACTGGTGTCACATTACTCACGAACTACTAAGAATACTAAACACAACAGTTTGAAAGAAATATAAAGCTGTTTGTTTCGAATACATGAGATAACAGACTGAAAATAAAGATAGAGGAGACGTCGGGCCTCCGGACGCCTGCAAGGCTACCTTAGTGTCTCGTTGGTCGAAATGCTAACACCCGCGCTGTCCGAAACTTGTGCCTATGCAAAAGAGCACAGAGTGTAGTATCAACACAACCGACCCCATGTGCTGGTAAGTGCCTAGCCTAACCCCGGCGAAGTAGTGACGAGGCTAGACAGGACTACCACATAAACCGGTGCAGTATTATATATATCTACAACGGGAAAATAATAAGAATAACCATTTTTAAATGGGAAGAAAACATGCTTTGGGGATAACAGACAATACAAAAATCCAAGGAAAAAATAATCAACATCAATAAATTATCTCTAACACAGATAAGGAGAATAAAAATAGATTCCACCGTCCGTACACATCTCGTTGCAGGCGTGCAACCCACTCCCATTTCATTTTATCAATAATTCTTCCAAATGAAATTTACTCTAATAAACACAATAATTAATACGAATTCATAAGACAACAAGTACACAATAATTATAATTTACTGAGAAAAATAAATAATAACAAGTAGCAATTAAGTCACATAAACATATAACAATTATGGTACAAATTCAAGACACGACGTAGTATAAACATACCTTGACTCAATAATAACAAGAAACACAATAAAAGGAAAAATGTCAACATAGAGAATCACAGTGATAGTGGAAATGAGATAATTAAATGTAATTGAACAAATAATAAAAAGAAATCACAAAAAACAGTAATAAGTGCATGGCATCATCCTTCGTGCTTTTACTCTCATCCTCAACAAGCAATGATTTAATAAAATGTGCACGGCATCACCCTTCATGCTTTTACTCTCTTTCCTCACATATAATTAATAGAATCGGCACGGAATTATACATCGTGCGGCACGACATTACCCTTCATGCTAATAGATATCAGTACGGAATGGCACATCGTACGGCACAGCATCACCCTTCGTGTTTTATCACTCTTCCCTCACAATAAACAAACAATGTACGACATCACCCTTCGTGCTTTATCACTCTTCCTCACCCAATCAACACTCACAAATAAGGGGCAAGGAAGTAAATAGAATGATAATAGAGATCCCAATAAGGGAGCAACAATTTTACAATTTAATTCCCAGCAAAGGAGATATCAACATTTTACCAAACATCCCAGCAAGGGAGATATCAACAATTCATCAAATATTTCGGCGAGGGAATAATTCAATAATTCTTTCTCTTTCTTTCATTTCTTACTTCGTAATTCATTTTTTTACCACTTGAGCCAATTCTCTAAAGGGTTTAATCATCTCGCTTACTTTCTCAATTCACATTATAACTTGAGCCAATGCTCCTCGAAGTTTAAATATCACAAATTCTTTCGCATGCTCTTCACAACATATATGAATTATCAATTAAGCATGGAAGATACCACAAAATCAAAATATTCATAAAATAATGACTCACGGTCATGCTAGACATCAATGTATAGATACTCGTCACCATACCTATATATCGTACTCGACAAATAGCAATCAGCAAATAAGACTCAACTCCTATTCCCTCAAGCTAGGGTTAAACCAAACACTTACCTCGAAGTTTTTATGGCCAAGCCAATCTTCAATTATAGCTTTACCCCTTGATTTCCTCCACAAATCTGCTCGAATCTGTTGATGATGAAATCCCATGTCTATCTAGGATTAAAATACATGCTCGGGGTATCCTCATTCCTCACAACTGATGTTGGCGAATCATCTGAAGAAGGTAAGTCACGTAAGGAAAGGGATTCAAAAGCCTTCAATGATGGCAAAGACTCATATGCATACTCATCATCTTCTTCTTTCTGTTGCCTCACCTTAACCCTTGGGTACATTTGACTTTTGACTTGCATGAAGCTTAAGAATTTAACAAGTAAAATAAATACCAAGAATCAACCAACTTTCTCTAATTCTGCTGGTTGGCTTCCGATATCTCTAAATTTGATAAAACAATGAACTAGCGGGATTTTTGGGATTTAAAGATGAAATCTTTGGTAATGAAAGTGACAAAAGACATGAAAATCATACGGTGAATATTCAATGAGGGATTCTTGGAAATGGGAACAAGTAGTAATATAAAAGGTGAAAATCACGTTCTTTTTTTTTGGGTAAGTTGATTAAGATTTTATGTGGGGTTTATACTTGTATTATGATTTGATGATGTCAAAGGGGAAAATTAGAGAATGGGTCCTATTTGAAAGAACTTTCGACAGAATCATACGCGTTTCAAAAGCATGTATGGTAGGTAATGGCACAGAGATGGTCAACTAATTGCTAAAATAACATCATATACAACGAATTAAGCCTCAAAATCCATGATTTCTTCCAAATTTCATAAACTTTCAAATTTAGAACTTTAAATCCGAAGCACGTCAAACGACATTCATTTTCAACCAAACTTTATAAAAAGCGCTTAAACCACATATAAGACTTGTACCGGGCGCTGGAACCAAAATACGGCCCGATACCATCATTTTCTAATCAGATTTCATTTCTATTTTTCTTAAATATTTTCAGAAAATAATTTTACTCAAAAATTCATTTCTCGGGCCTAGGACCTCGGAATTCAATTCCGGGTATACGCCCAAGTCCCATATTTTTCTACTGACCTTCTGAGACTGTAAATTCATAGGTCCGGGCCCGTTTATCCAAAATATTGACTGAAGTCAAATTTATTCATTTAATATCAAAACTTAGCAAATTTTCACAAAATTTCCTATTTGAGTTTCCGGCTATGCGCTCGGACTACGCACTCAAATCGAGGCGACTATAAATGAGGTTTTCAAGGCTTTGGAAGCTCAGAATGGATAAGAAAATAAGTGATGACCCTTTGGGTCGTCACATTGTCCACCTCTAATACAACCGTTCGTCCTTGAACGGACAGAAGAAGGAAGTACCTGAGTCGAGGAATAGATGGGGATAACGTCTCCGCATATTAGACTCGGACTCCCAGGTCGAGGCCTCAAGAGGCTGACCTACTCACTGAACACGAACAGAAGGAAAGCTTTTAGATCTCAACTGATGAACCTGCCGGTCTAAAATAGCCACCGGCTCCTCCTCGTAAAACAAGTCCTTATCCAGTTGGACAATGTTGAAATCTAACACGTGGGTTGGATCGCCGTGATATTTTCGGAGCATGGACATATGAAAGACTTGATGCACGACTGATAAACTAGGAGGCAATGCAAGTCTATAAGCCACCTCTCCAACTTGCTCAAGAATCTCAAACGAGCCAATGAACCTAGGGCTAATCTTGCCCTTCTTCCCAAATCTCATCACGCCCTTCATAGGCGGCACTCGGAGCAATACCCGCTCCCCAACCATGAAAGCTATATCTCAAACCTTACGATCTGCATAGCTCTTTTGCCTAGACTGAGCTGTACGAAGCCTATCCTGAATGGTCTTGACCTTGTCCGAGGCCTCCTAAACCAAATCTGTATCCAACAACCGAGCCTCTCCTGGCTCAAATCATCCAACCGGAGATCAACAATGCCTACCATGTAAAGATTCATAAGGATCCATCTGGATACTTGAATGGTAGCTATTTTTGTAGGCATACTCTGCTAGAGGCAAAAACTAATCCCACGAACATCCAAAGTCAATAACACAATCTCGAAGCATATCCTCCAATATCTGAATAGTCCGTTCTGACTGCCCATCCGTCTGAGGATGAAATGTTGTGCTCAACTGCACCTGGGTGCCTAACTCTCACTGAACTGCTTTTTAGAAACGCGAGGTAAACTGCGTACCTCGATCCGAAATGATAGATACCAGCACCCCATGGAGGCAAACAATCTCCCGGATATAAATCTCAGCTAACCTCTAGGATGAATAGGAGACTGCTTCAGGAATGGAATGCGCTGACTTGGTCAGCCTATCAACAATGACTCAAATGACATCAAACTTCTTCCGAGCCGACGAGAGTCCATTAACGAAGTATATAGCAATTTTCTCCCACTTCTACTCGGGAAACTCAATCTTGTGAAATAAACCACCAGGCCTCTGATGCTCATTTTTTTAACCTGTTGACAATTCAAACACCGCGCCACATATGCCACAATATCTTTCTTTATCCTATGCCACCAATAATGCTGCCGCAAATCCTAATACCACTTCACGACGCCTGGATGAATAGAATAGCGGGAACTGTGGGCCTTCTCTAGAATCAACTCTCGAAGCCCATCCACATTAGGTACACAAATTTGCCCTTGCAATCTCAATATCCCAAAAAAAATTTCTAACTCCGAAGTTCTTCAGAAATTTCAGCAGAGTCTCCCCTGTAACTGGGCCTATCCACATGTCAGAGTAACACCAAAACAACTCCTAACAATATTTCCACAACCCGACAAAACACCATAAAGTATATATCAATAACACTAACCTCCGCATTACAAGCAAATCATTATCGCAATGATATCTTAACATAAAATGCTTCATAGGTATGACCATAACCACATCTCGTAGTCTAAAACTCAATAATTACGGTTTAAATACTTCTCATTACACAAATATGCAAGGATCTCGTCCTCAGTGCTGAGTCACCAGTATTATGCACGGCGTGCCAACCGAAATATTTCATTTCTTCTTCTTTCAAATGTTTTTCATTTAACAATATCACAACATATAATGATAAACTTAGCTATCTCCGTCGAATCTCTCAACAGGAGCATTCACATAAGCGGATATTAGAATTACGAAGCTTGCTCATAAGTGGAGCACAATAGAAGGACTTGCCACGATACTCAGAATCGAATAAAATTAAGAAAATGGTTACTTTATAGCTATTCGAAACCGTACTAGTAATGACACCATCTAGTGTTATGACCTCAGCCACACCAAAGAAAATATATCAACGGTTGGGTCTCCAGCTCTAGAAGTCTCACCTCCACCTCTAACATCCTGACCCCTACCTCTGGTTGGCCATGTAAGCTGAGTATTTACTGCAATGGGACACGTAGCCTGAGTGCTTTCATAAATTATATTTCTCCAAGTCTAGGAAAATTTTTCAATGATGTGCCTAGTACTACCACATTCATAACAATTCCTTTAAGGGATCAGCTAACTTATTGAACCTGATGACATATTCGGACACTGTCATGGTGACCTGGCACAACCGTTCAGATCACATATACCGCACATTGTAGATAACCCGGGAGGTAAACTCCTTCAAACCACATATTTAGTGCAAAACACTAGCGATTAAAACTCAAACTCAATTAAAGGGCAGTAAATTAGAGTGGAATAAGCGACTAAAATACACAATTATAGCCTATCATCGCTCGAATACCCCTTAACCTACAACCCTAATGCTCGACCTCCACACCTTCTTATTTTGAGCCATGTCCTCTAAAATTTGGAGTCGCGCCATGTCCTGTCTGGTTACCTCGATCCAATACTTCTTAGGCCGCCCTCTATCTCTTCTCGTACATGCCAAAGCCAACCGCTCATGCCTCGTAACCGGGGCTTCTAGGCTTATCCTCTGCATGTCTCCAAATCATCTAAGTCGCGCTTCCCGCATCTTATAGTCCACCGGATCCACGCCCACCCTCTCCCAAATATCTGCATTCCTAATTTTATCCAGTCTAGTGTGCCCATACATCCACCTCAACATCCTCATGTCTGCAACTTTCATCTTCTGGATATGTGACTTCTTGACTGGCCAACAATCAGCCCCATACAACATGGCCGGTCTAACTACCGCTCTATAGACCTTACCTTTGAATTTTGGTGGCACATTCTTGTCACACAAGACTCCAGACGCTAACCTCCATTTCATCCACCCCACTACAATACGGTGCGTAACATCATTGTCTATCTTCCCATCTCCATATATTATTGAACCTAAGTACTTAAAACTTTCTCTCTTAAGGATGACCTGTGATTCAAGCCTGACTTCCACATCCGTTTCCCCCATCACTTTGCTGAACTTACATTCCACATATTTTGTCTTAGTCCTACTCAACTTGAAACCTTTATATTCCAGGGCTTGCCTCCATACCTCCAGTCTCCCATTAACACCGCCTCGCGTCTCATCAATCAAAACTATATCATCAATGAACAACATAGACCATGGCACATCTCCTTGGATATGGTGTGTCGGTGCATCCATCACTAGGGCAAATAAGAACGGGCTGAGCGCAGATCCTTGGTGTAACCCCATAACCACCGAAAAAGGCTTTGAGTGACCTTCCACGATCCTAACCCAAGTCATAGCTCCATCATACATATCCTTTATCGCCCTAATGTAAGATACTGGCACACCTTTCACCTCCAAACATATCCAAAGGACGTCCCTGGGGGCCTTGTCATATGCCTTCTCTAGGTCAATAAACACCATATGCAAATCCCTCTTCTTATCCTTGTATTGTTCCACCAACCTCCTGATAAGGTGGATAGCGTCCGTAGTAGAACGATCTGGCATGAACCCGAACTGGTTTTCCGATATAGACACCTCCCTTCTTATCCTCTCTTCCACCACCCTCTCCCAAACTTTCATGGTATGACTTAGTACCTTGATACCCCTATAGTTGTTACAATTCTATATCACCTTTGTTCTTGTACACCGAAACTATTGTACTCCACCGCCACTCATTAGGCATTTCCTGAAGATAATATTAAACAACCTAGTTAGCCACTCCAAGCCTGCTCTACTCGCGTATATCCAAAACTCTACTGGAATCTCGTTAGGTTCGGTCGCTTCACCCCGACTCATCTTACCCATCGTACCCATGACCTCCTCTACCTTAATGCGCCTACCATACCTAAAGTCGTGGTAGATTTCGGAGTTCCCCAATTGCCCTAATATAATTTTTCCATCCCTCTCTTCATTCAAATTATGAAAGTACGACTGCCATCTTTGCCTAATCTGGGCCTCTTCCATCAATACTCGATCGCCCTCGTCTTTGATGCACCTCACTTGATCCAAGTCGCAAGCCTTATTCTCTCTTGCTTTGGCCAACCGAAATAACTTCTTGTCCCCACCTTTGACCCTAAGCTCCTCATACAGCCGACCAAATACAACAGTCTTAGCCTCTGTGACTACTAATTTTGCCTCCTTCCTAGCCTCTTTATATCTTTCCCTGTTCGCTCTCCTATGATCCTCGTATGTGCTCTCTACTAACTTAATGTAAGCCGCTTTCTTGGCTTCTACTTTACCTTGGACCACGTCATTCCACCACCAATCGTCTCGATGCCTGCCAGAGTAACCTTTCAAAACTCCCAACACCTCTCTCGCTGCCACCCTTATACAGTCCGTCGTTGCTGTCCATATAGCGCTAGCTTCCCCCCACTCTTCTAGGCACCCATAGTCGTCAACCGCCCCTCCATCTCCCGTGGATTATCCTTAGACAAAGCTCCCCACCTGATTCTAGATTGACCCCGTACAACCCTCTTCTTCCTCTTCATCAAGATACCCACGTCCATCACTAGGAGCCTATGTTGAGTTGTGAGGTTCTCACTCGGGATCACCTTGCAATCCTCCCAGAACCCCTTATCATACCTCCTGAAGAGGAGATAGTCAATCAACCACCATACTCCGGTAAGTAACCAAATGTTCCTCCCTCTTCGGAAACATAGAGCTCACGATTACCAACTCAAGAGCGCTAGTGAAATCTAACAATGAGGTACTACTTCCGTTCCTATCACCAAAGTCGAAGCCACCATGCACCTCACCATAGCCACCAGCATACGACTCAATATGACCATTGAAATTCCCTCCTATGAATAGCTTCTCCGTGGGTGGAATACCCCACACCACCTCGTCTATCGCCTACCAGAAGAGCCTTTTAACCTCCTCGTCCAAGCATGTTTGCAGCGCGTAAGCGCTAATGACATTCAGAGTGCTCCCTCCAACTACTACCTTAAAATTGTTCTACATCACATTCCTGGTGCCTATGGATTACTGGATGTCTTATCGCGGAGGTGTCCTAATCTTCAAGAACTTGCCATCAAGTTCATGGACTATATAGATTCTAATATCGAGGAAAATGCTGATAATGTGAATGATTCTGCAGAGATTGTCTCATCTTCAAATACTTTGCCTTTTCATTCCCTCGTCCCAAGTTGTATCCAAGTTACACTTGCCTTCATGTTTAAAGAAGTTGGTACTATACACTGCTCGTATAGAAAGCACGACTTCTTTTATTAAGGGATCCAATGTGGGGTGAGGCAGAGGAACTTCAATCAGAAGAGTGGTGCCTCGGAGATATCACGTTCCATAAACTTAAGTTGTTAAAACTGGATCGCTTAGGTACCTTAAGGTGGGAAACCTCAGAGGAACCTTTTCGAAACACTTATTATAAGATGGTGTAACGAGCTCGAGGAGATTCCCCATAGCTTTGTAAATATTCAAACACTGATAAAGCAGATTAAAGTGCTTTCATGCAGCAAAGACTCTCTCAAGGATTTAGCTGTGAGAATTAAGGAAGAAGTTGGAGATATTGAAGGATGCGACGGTGTAGACACCATTATCAAAGTAAGTAGAAACAAATACCTATGTGCTGTTTTCGAGTATCTACATGCACATAATATGTTTTATACATGATGTTTATGGAAATCTCTGAAAGTTGTGGTGAAGTACATGCTTGTCACAGAAAAATAGTACTCTTTTAGATGGTCTCTTTCCCTTAGTTGTTCCATGCTTGAATTTGACAATTGCTTAGACAACCACAGCTTAAGCACAGACAGAGTAAGTGGAGTTCTTTATTTCCAAATTATTGTAGCCATGATCATGTTGGATGTATAGGGTCAAATTTGACCCTCAACGTCTCTACGCTGATGGGTATGCCCATTGAGCATACGTTAACTAAAGCAAGGATACGACTTGGGCATGGGGACAAAGGCGACGTCGTTTAAAACTCAGCGTCATCACTAGGAAGACGTTGCCTACGTTTGTACCTTTATAATTATTTCGAGAAAGGTCTCCTACTATATAAAGGAGACCTTCACATTGTAAAAGGGGCATCGTTATCATTCTTGAATAATACAACTCTCTGATTTTCCACTACTCTCTCTCTCTCTCTCTCTATCTACATCTAACAAATACTTATTATCGAGTTCATATTGTCATTTTCTACTATCAGATCTACAATAACAATTTCATTTTTTATCTCTAGGTTTTATTATATTTGATTACGATTTACCCTCATTTATTTTGATTGCTTTTTAAGCTTACAAATTATATTCATAACGTTTGAGCCAAACAATTTGGAGCCGTCTGTGGGGATTTGGAGAATCAAAATCATAGTATCCACCTAGAGAACAACCAACTGCCATTCTCTACACCACACGAAAAGATGGCCGAAAATGACACAAGATTGAAATCAATAGTGGGTGTCACAACTACTCTCCTTGGTCATCTCAACGAGGCCAGTGACGAAGGTATCTTGAATGCAACCCCTAGCACCATACCACGTGCAGAGATCTCACCTTCCCCATCCGAAGATCTGACGATCTTGCATGAAAAAGAAGCTTCCACATCTGCGGCTAAGGAAGCACCCCCGATGGTCAATAAGCTACTAGAAGAATGGCTAACAAGTACTCTAAGTGGCTTAGTTGAGAAGTCACCGCAAAATAATGTTAGGTGTATACCAGCGGTAGGCATCACTGCCGCCATGGGTGAACCTGAGGTTGTACGAGCAAATAACAAGCCCATCGAAGCACAGGCCAACGATGGCACACTAACAGCCATCTTAAAGAAGAAGGAAGAAATGGAAAATGACAACAAGGCGCTTCGTGACCAAATGAAATAACATCAGGAGAGGGTAGACAAGATCCCCGGTGCTCCCAAATTGCTACCAAAATGCGACGTGGGGAGGTTCGTTGAACAACCATACACCGAAGAAGCTGCCCCTCACTCTATCCCAAAAACCTTCAAGATGCCACACTACTTGAGGGTGTATGATGGAACCACAGATCCCGAGGATCATTTGATCCACTATGTCACTGCTGTGAGGGGTAACGACCTATCAAAAGAACAGGTACCATCGATACTGCTGAAGAAGTTTGGTGAGACATTGACAGGAGGAGCCCTAACGTGGTACTCTCAGCTACCAGCTAAGGCGATATCAACGTTCGAGGAAATGGCGGATAAGTTCGTCACTGCCCATGCAGGTGCAAAGAAAGAGGAAACAAGGGTCAACGACATCTTCGCCGTCAGGCAAACCGCAGGGGAGGGACTGAGGGACTTCATATCCAGGTTTAATAGGGTAAGGATGAGTCTGCCAAACGTATCGGAAGGTATAGCAGTCGCCGCTTTCTAGAACGGGCTAAACATGGACGGTTCGAGGGCAACCAAGAAGCTACTAAGCCGCCTCATAAAATATCCCCTACCATATGGGAGGAAATCCACAACGCCTATTGCGCTGAGGTACGAGCGGACGGGGATGATCTTAACGGGCCGACCCAACGGCTAACAATGATACACTAAAAAACAAGGAGGGATCGACGCAATGAAGGACGGCGAGAACAACTCCCACGCTCCAACAAAGACCGACAACAGCCATACACCAGATCCTCCCACCCACCACCAAGACATACAGACGCTCTATAGTGATACGTCGCCCCACTCCGAAACGAAAGAGGTACGCCTCCCTTATTGTCCACCTACAACTTTTGTGTGTCTCCTTTAGAAATAGTGAACGTACTGGAGAAGCAGGGCACCAAAGTGCAGTGGCTGCAGAAGATGAAATCAGACCCTGCCACATGGAAATCAAACGTCCTATGCGAGTTCCATCAGGAACGGGGACATAAAACCAAAGACTGCATAGGCCTACGACAAGAGGTGGTTAGGATGCTGAACCAGGGATACCTGAGGGAATTACTCAGTGACAAAGGGAAAATAAACTTTGCGCGCGGACGGGAACAACCCCACGGGCTGCCGAAGCCGCCCTACCCAGCATGCACAATAAACATAATCGTCAGAGGCAGCGATGACTCATCAATCAATCACGTCAAGTTCGCCACCACGCACAAACTAAAGCGGACCATCGCCCATGAACAGTATGACAACTTCGAAGATAGTATCACCTTCGATAAGTCCGATGCCGACGGTTTGTCTTTCCCTCATTATGACGCTTTAGTTATCACTTTACGTATCGTCGATATGGATATTAAAAGAATAATGGTTGACGACGGAAGTGGCGCTTGTATTATCCACCTGAGGGTCCTCGTACAAATGGGACTCGAGGATAAGATAATACCGCGTTACATAACACTAACTGGTTTTAACAATGTAGTAGAACGGATATCCGGAGAAATATCGCTACCCGTTTTAGCAGGAGGAGTCACGCTGGAAACAACTTTTCATGTGATGAACCAGGAAATGGCATACAACGTCATCATAGGATGCCCATGGATAGATGCCATGCGAGCGGTCCCTTCAAGCTTTTACCAAGTGATCAAATTCCCTAACCCATGGGGACTATTTAGCATTCAAGGCGAGCCGCACACCGCACAGGAATGCTACAAAATAGCCCAAGATTGCCCCCACACCAAACAGCTAAAGGGGGCGAGTGTAGAGGCATAGCAATCATCTATATCGGGGACAAAGGTCAACCCGACAACGGACGCCATCAGAGACCTCGACGTCGCGGAGGCCTGTAAAGCAACGGTCGAAGATCTCGACCCGGTCCAATTGGACGACACCGAACTCACAAAGAAAGTCTACATCGAGCACGACCTCGCCAACCCGAGTAAGTATCGAGAATTCCTAACTAACCATGCAGATTTATTTGCTTTTTCCTATTCAGATATGCCGGGAATCCCGTGAGACATCGCCACCCACAAGCTGAATGTCAATCCATTACATCCGCCCGTACGATAGATAAGAAGGAAATTCAATGCTGCTATCAATGAAGCGGTCAGCGAGGAAGTAGACAAGTTACTGGTTAACGGTTCCATCAAGGAATCGAAGTACCCACAGTGGGTCGCCAATGTCGTTATGGTCACAAAAAAAATGGGAAATGGAGAATGTGTGTAGATTTCACGGATCTGAACAAGGCATGCCCAAAGGATTCATTCCCACTACCCCACATCGACCAACTGATCGATGCCACCGCGGGATATGAACTGTGAGCTTCTTAGATGCCTACTCCGGCTACAATAAAATCATGATGGCCGAGAAGGACCTGGAGAAAACAACTTTTATCACCAACCAAGGGACGAATTGCTACAAGGTAATACCCTTCGGGCTCAAAAATGCGGGGGCTACGTACCAAAGACTGGTCACCAAAATGTTCAATGATCAACTCGGTAAGACCATGGAAGTCTATATCGACGATATGCTGGTGAAATCGACAAGGAAAGAAGACCACATCGACCATCTGAAAGAAGCCTTCGAGATATTGAGAAGGTATGGGACGAAGCTGAACCACGAGAAATGCGCCTTCGGCGTGACCTCAGGAAAATTCTTAGGATTTCTCGTGTCACAACGAGGCATCGAGGTCAACCCAGACCAGATCAAGGCGATAGATGCAATACCTGAGATTCTGAATAGCAAAAAACAGGTACAAAAGCTGACGGGGCGAATAGCTACCCTATCTAGATTCATCTCGCGATCCTCCGATAGGTGCCATAAATTTTTCAATGCGTTGAGAAAGAACAATGGGTTACAATGGAATGAGGAATGCATCGAAACCTTGAAAAAATTGAAAGCATACCTATCTTCGCCACCGCTGCTGGCCAAAGCGAGTCCAGGCAAGCCCCTGCTGGTGTATCTGGCCGTATCCGAGGTCGCCGTCAGCGCAGTCTTGGTTCGCAAAAATGAAGGTACGCAGTCTCCTATTTACTATATTAGCAAAACCTTAGTGGACGCCGAAACACGGTATCCACATCTTAAAAAGTTAGCTTTGGCATTGGTCGTAGCTTCACGGAAGCTCCGACCATATTTTCAGTGCCACCCCATAAAAGTAGTAACGACCTTCCCCTTGAGAAGCATCCTACATAAGCCTGAATTATTAGGCAGACTTGCCAGACGGGCTATAGAGCTCAGCGAGACAGATATCTCATACCACCCAAGAACCGTCATCAAGTTGCAAGTACTTGCCGACTTTATAGCCGATTTCAGCGCAGAAATACTACCAGAAGCGGAACTAAAGGCACGTCGTGCCCCCTCCAACACCGACCTATGGACTCTTTACACTGACGGTGCCGATAATGCCTCAGGATCGGGACTGGGACTCGTTTTTGAGGTCCCCACAGGCAAAATAATTTGCCAGTCCGTACGATGCCCGAAATGACTAACAACGAGGCTGAGTACGAGGCTGTTATTGTAGGTATAAAACTAGCCATCAAATATGGGGCTCGACGACTCATTCTCCACTGTGACTCCCAACTCGTAGTGAACCAGGTCACTGGGACTTACCAAATCAAGGAGCAGAGATTGCAAAAATACCAGTCAGAGATCCACAGATTAATGACTGAGTTCGACGAGTGCCGCTTCGAACAAATTCCGAGGGCACAGAACATTAAAGCAGACGGTTGGGCAAAATTGGCCGCAGCCACTAAAAACCTCAACAAAGAAAGCGTGGTCACCCTCCTCCATTCAGCCATTGATCACACTAAGGTACTCTCTTTAAATTTGACTTGGGACTGGCGCAACCAATTTGTATCCTATCTGCAGGACGGGACACTCCCACACGCCAAAAAAGAGGCAAAGAAGCTCCGCGTATAGGCCGCCAGGTATTGCCTGATAAACCACGAGCTCTACAAAAGGATGTTTGGCAGGCCCCTGGCCAAGTGACTAGGGCCGCACCGAACGAGGACAGTACTCGAAGAGGTACACGAGGGTCACTACGGCGCCCACACAGGCAACCGCGCCCTCGTACGCTGCATAATATGGGCCGGCGATTATTGGCCCACTATGAAGAAAGAGGCAGCGAAATACGTTCGCCGATGCGAATAATGCCAAAAGTATGCCCCCATGATACACCAACCAGGAGAGCCCCTCCACTCAGTCACTTCCCCGTGGCCTTTCATCAAATGGGGAATGGACATGGGCGGTCCCCTACCAGCGGGATGAGGAAAGGTACGATTTCTATTAGTTTTAACTGACTACTTCTCCAACTGGGTGGAAGCATGTGCATACGCCCAAATACGCGAACAAGAAGTCATCGCCTTCATATGGACGAATATCATCTGCCATTTCGGCATCCCCAAGGAAATTAGTTGCGACAACGGACGACAGTTCGTCGGCCAGAAGATGATAGAATTCTTCGACAAATGGCATATTAAGAGAATACTCTCCATGCCATATCATCCCGCCACCAACGGCCAAGCAGAGTCTTCCAATAAAAAAATAATGAACATACTGAAAAAGAAACTCGAGGAAGCCAAAGGGTTATGGACCGAGTTACTAGTAGAAGTATTGTGGGCACACCGGACCACACCCAAATCCTGCACAGGAGAAATGCCATACTCATTGGTTTACGGAACCGACGCGGTCATACTAGTTGAAGTCGGCAAACCAAGCTTGAGGTATTCACATACCAGCGGATCAGAGAATGACATAAACATACTTCAAGACCTCAATGAGGCCGAGGAAATAAGAGAAATGGCCCACATAAGAATGGTGGCTCAGAAACAACAAGTGGAGAGACACTACAACAAGAGAACCAAAGTAAGACCACTCAAAGTGGGAGACTACGTCCTCAAAGCCAAAACATTGGCATCAAAAGACCCAAGCGAAGGAAAACTGGGCACCAACTGGGATGGACACTACAAAATCACAGCAGCAGCAGGTAAATGAGCATTCCAATTAGAAACAATGGAAGTAAAAACTCTCCAAAACAATTGAAACGTCACCCATCTCAAGTATTTCCATTTCTGAAAGGCGTCTCCCGAATCGCACTCTTTTTCCCTTACCTGAGTTTTGTCCCAATTGGGTTTTCTCGGGGAGGTTTTTAACGAGGCGGCAGAAAGGACACCTGGAGATATTTGTGGAACAAGTTTATCAGACCAGCCACTCCATACGCTCTCCTGGCTGACATGACAAAGGGACTGGTCTAGCATGATCTCTAATGTATAAAGAGTTAAGGCCATCTCCGAGGTATAAATGGCTAAGGCCATCTCCAATGCGTATATGGCTAAGGCATCGACAGTATTATGGCTAAGGCCATCATCGTCAATAAGTCAACCCAGCTCGACTACGACAATTAAGCAATTCGGCGACAGTCGAAATTACGTACATGGCTAAGGCTATCGACATTATTATGTCTAAGGCCATCATCGTCAATAAGTCGACCCAGATCGACTACAACAAACAAGTATTTCGAAGACAATCGAAGTTACGAATATGGATAAGGCCATTGATAGTATTATGGCTAAGTCCATCGACAGTATTATGGCTAAGGCCATCATCATAAATAAGTCGACCCAGCTTGAATACAACAAATAAGTAATTCGACGACAGTCAAAGTTACGTATATGGCTAAGGCCATCGACAGTATTATGGCTAAGGCCATTATCATCAATAAGTCGACCCAGCTCGACTACGACAAACAATTAATTCGACGACAGTCAAAGTTGCATATATGGCTAAGGCCATCGACAGTATTATGGCTAAGGCCATCATCGTCAATAAGTCGACCCAACTCGACTACGACAAACAACTAATTCGGCGACAGTCGAAGTTATGTACATGGCTAAGGCCATCAACAGTATTATGGCTAAGGCCATCGTCGTCAATAAGTCGACCCAGCTCGACTACAACAAACAAGTATTTCGACGACAGTCGAAGTTATGAATATGGCGCTAAGGCCATCGAAAGTATTATGGCTAAGGCCATCATCATCAATAAGTCGACCCAGCTCGACTACAACAAACAATTAATTCGACAACAGTCGAAGTTACGTATATGGCTAAGGCCATCGACAGTATTATGGCTAAGGTCATTGTCGTCAATAAGTCGACCCAACTCGACTACGACAAACAAGTAAATCGACTTCGGTCGAAGTTGCGTATATGGCTAAGGCCATCGTTACTATTATGGCGAAGGCCATCATCGTCAATAAGTCGACCCAGCTCGACTACGACAAACAAGTAATTCGGCGATAGTCGAAGTTACGTACATGGCTAAGGCCATCGACAGTATTATGGCTAAGGCCATCGACAGTATTATGGCTAAGGCCATCGTCGTCAATAAGTCGACCCAGCTCGACTACAACAGACAAGTAATTCGACGACAGTCGAAGTTACGTATACGGCTAAGGCCATCGACAATATTATGGCTAAGGCCATTATCGTCAATAAGTCGACCCAGCTCGACTACGACAAACAAGTAATTCGACGACAGTCAAAGTTGCGTATATGGCTAAGGCCATCACAGTATTATGGCTAAGGCCATCGTCGTCAATAAGTCGACCCAGCTTGACTACGACAAACAAGTAATTCGGCGACTGTCGAAGTTACATACATGGCTAAGGCCATCGACAGTATTATGGCTAAGGCCATCATCGTCAATAAGTCGACCCAGCTCGACTACAACAAGCAAGTAATTCGATGATAGTCGAAGTTGCGTACATGTCTAAGTCCATCGACGGTATTATAGCTAAAGCCATCGTCGCCAACCTTGTTCGACTATGACAAAGGGCACTTAAATAACAATTGAAGTGATGCCATTATTAGCTAAAACCACCACTATGTATCATTGAAGCCACGTCCTATCGGCGGATAACACAGACAACGTTCGAAAACACACTGAAAATCCTACAAGTAAACGAGCAGTCGCTCTACGGAAACGAGGTACCGAAAATAAAAGATACAAAAGGAAAAGAATGGCAGCAAAAGTACGACTTTCATTATCATCCAAAAAATGCATGTACACCCGACCTTACAAAAGGTCCCATTTACATTCCAAAATACAACAAAACAAAAATATATACAAGTCCTAAGGGGCTTTGCTGCTTCGCCTGTCACCCCATATCTTGACCGCCATTCTGCTCATCGTCCCCCACCTAACCGCCATCTTGTCCATCGCCACCCCCGGGTTGATAAGTTGTAGAGATCCAAGAGCCGGATCCTAGAAGGTTGATGTCTTCGGAGTTATAGCCTGCCCGGTCTGGGGAGTCACAACTATACCCACAGGTTTCGCGGGTGACGCGAGCTACGCGCCGTTGCTCCTGAACCTCCGCCTCAGTGGCTCAACCCACAACCAAGAACTCCTCGAGTACAACTAATCTGGCCTCAGCGTATACCCACATCTCATGCGCCTCACGATGCGCATCCTCATCAGAGCTTGGCGCAATAGGCCGCTTAAGGACTTCAATCTCAGCCGCCCTGGCATCGAGTTCGGCGGCCAAGACACGACCTCGGTCAGCAAATCAGCAGCTTCCGCTGCTACCCCACGACTAACCTCCAATTCCTCTTCCTTTGACTGAAGAAGAGTCTCCAGCTTAATGTTCCGATCCAGAGCAGTCATCAGCTGCTCATCGACCTGCTCCAGCTCGACCACCCTCCATTTCAGTTGGGCCTTCGACTGTTCAAGGCCCTCACGGAACACCCAAAATTTCGGGTCCTGCTTAAGTAGGTCCACCAATGCCCGATGCTTGGCATGGCACCGTTGGTACTTCTTCGCTATCTTGTTGAAAGTGGCTGCCTTCTTTTGCGCCCGTCGCCTCCTCTCCACTTCCAAAATGAGAGTCTAAAAAGGAGAAGAAAAAGAGGAAAGGCAAGTCAATACGCATCAAAGTTAGCCTTATGGCACACAAAGAAAACTGAAATCTACCTGCAAGGCCGCGCCAGCGACCCTCCGGGATAGAGCCCCGTCACTAACACCCTTCAGCATTTCACGCTCAGCAGCCGCACATAACAGGGTCATATCCGTTGCGGCATGGTTGCTGTGTTGTAACAGGTTATACCCTCCTGGGATCATGATTCGGCGGTTGGACCTACCCGCTGTCATCTCCACATGGGCTGGACCCCTCGTTAACCCATCTGCATCTCCATGGGTGGCCTCAGGGTCCGCCCTCTCGGCACCATCAACAGCAGCCGACGAACTGCTCTTCGAAACACGGGCTGGGCTGGCATCGGCGACAACTCTCCTTTGGGGAGCCGACCTCCCTGAACGGATAGCATCGACCATAAAAACTGGCCCCGACACTTGACGAGGCTCACTTACCCTCTCGTCTTCAGTCGTTATCTCCTTGCCCGTTATCAACCACCGTCTCTTTCTCTCTGGTGGCTCCTTACCTTCAGAAGTCACCTCCATAGGCCGCAGGTACGGCACTCAAGGAGTCGCTTCACTTGCGGACACCGCCACAGGCGTAACCTCTTGCTGAGAAACCTCGGGAGCACCATCACTGAACGAGTCGCAGGGTATGTCTTCATCATCAGAGTCGGTCTCCGCCCTAGTCAAGTTAACAACGGCATTTTTCTTCTTGGGGGCGCTCCGAATTGCCAACACGAGTAAGTCAGGTAACAAAACCTAAGGGAACTTCCAAAGCAAAGCCGAAGAATTACCTGACGGACCGTACTGTTGACGAAATGCGGACCAGGTACAACACTCCTCCGCATAAGGTATCAATCTTTCCACCCACGATCTAATATTGTCAATAAACTGGGGTGGAGAAGCCCTCGCTACAAAAAAAAAAGAAAAGAAAGAAATCACAGTGGCCGAATGATCAAGGTCGCCAACAGTTATGAATTCCACAAATAAAGGTACTTACGTTCTGAGTTCCATCTTTCCGGGAACCCTTCAGGGTTAGATACCAGGTGCTTCGTTCTGATGTAGAAGTACCTATGCTAGAAACGGCGGTTGGTCTTGTCGTCGGACTTAACTACCAAGCCCTTCGTGCCACGGCTCTTCAATTGCAGCATGGTACCCATCAGGTAACCAGGGCTGAATAACTGTAAAAGATGATGAACCGAGACGCCGCACTCAGCCTTAGCTACATACGTGGTCAAAATCCTACACACCTTCAAGGTGTAAGGAGTAAGCTGAGCTGGACACACATTGAAAAAGAGGCAAAGATCCTCCGTTAGAGGGTAAATCGGGAGACTATAACCGATCAAAAACGGGTACTCATAAAATGTGCAGTATCCAGGCATGTGCACATTGGCATAGCCCATCCCAGCCGGAGCCATTTCCACATGGCTCGGAATGTTATGTGTCGCTCGAAGATTGTCTAGATGAAATTGCAATAAATCACTATGCTCCCAGGGAAGGTCTGGGCTTTTTGTTTGAAAATCCCTTCGAATATGCATTTCCTTTGGGAGGACGTTGTCTACAGTTAGGGGAACAAGGGTTTTTTCTGCTTCTTCCTCCTGGCCGCCGGAGGAGGGTGAAACCCTAGATGGGGTAGTATCTTTGGTCTTTTTACTGCCTTGACAACGTTTTGCCATGTTGTCCTATTTAAGAAACAAAGTACTAATGACAAGAAGTGTAACTTCAAAGAAGTGGAGGAGTCTCACACGAAATAACGGTTACAAGAAAGAAAGGCAAAGAAGGAAGCCAGAAAATATTTTCTAGAGGTTCGAAAGATGAAACAGATTGAACCTTCCCCCTATTTATAGGGTTAGGTTGTGCAGAAACCGAAAAGGTATGATTCAAAATGGGCGCAGGAAACCAAAATATCACATCATCCTCTGAATTGCCTCGGGAATAAGTGTAATAATGACGCATGTGGGCGATGACGTCATTTCGAAAAGGGAGCTACGCGTCAGCTGCTCAACAATATCATACATTTCATCTCATTCACGCTGTCGCCCCAGGGCGAGGTCAAATTCTCCCAAGACGAGGTTTGCATTTCCACCCATTGAAGACGCCTACCGAACGCGTCCCTAACGAGCGAAGGGAATAACTGTATACGGTCAAATTTGACCCTCAATGTCTCTATGCCGATGGGTACGCCCATTGAGTATACGTCAACTAAAGCAAGGATACGACTTGGGTGTGGGGACAAAGGTGACGTCGTTTAAAACTCAGCGTCCTCACTAGGAAGACGTTGCCTACTTTTGTACCTTTATGATTATTTCGAGGAAGGTCTCCTACTATATAAAGGAGACCTTCACATTGTAAAAGGGGCATCATTATTATTCTCGAATAATACAACTCTCTGATTTTCCACTACTCTCTCTCTATCTCTACATCTAACGAATACTTATTCTCGAGTTCATATTGTCATTTTCTACTATCAGATCTACAATAATAATTTTATTTTTTTTATCTCTAGGTTTTATTATATTTGATTACGATTTACCCTCATTTATTTTTGATTATTTTTTAAGCTTACAAAGTATATTCATAACTTTTGAGCCAAACATTAGAGTTTATCATGCTGCTAGCCAAAGCGCTCATTCTTTTATATTGTGGCACTACTACTGATTGCTAAGGTTTTTTTAAAAAAAAATATTATTAAACATAGATTCACATCTACTAGGAAGAATTTGTTCATTTTCCTCTTTTTCTGTATGTTTAGATGATTGAAGACTAGTATCAAATGGTCTTCAACTGTGATTTCTTGATGCCATATATATACATCATGACCAGGGGCATACGAAGAATTTTTCGTAAGCGGTGTCGATAATTAAAAGAGAGACAACAAAATTATTAATATCAAATCTGTAGGTAATTGATAGCCTTGACCCATTGGTCGGATAGTGTTTTAAGAGACAAATCGTGGGTTCAATGCGTCCAACCAACGTTCCAGCAACTATTGATTATGCATCTATAGCTACGAAATATATCATAGCTAAATATGAAAATTTCCGTAGCTAAATGCTTTAGCTATAAAAAATATTTCCGTAGCATTCGTAACAAGAAGTAGTGTAACTAAAAGTTAGCTACAAACTTTAAATGGTCTATGGCTAAGGAGTAACACATATTGCTTCGAATTTTTTTTGTATTGTAGCTATACTAGTAAACTTTTTTGCCACGAACTATATAGTTGTAGCAAATAATCTTATTGTTTTGCCACGGAAAATAAACTCTGTAGCAATCTTTATACTATAGACACAAGGTGTTCTACTGTGGCAAAAGGTTTAATTTCTTTGCCACGAAAATTTAATTTTTGTAGCTATTTTTATAGTTTAGTCTCATGGCTTGAACCTACACTTTTGCCATGAAACACATAAATCCATAGCAAAAAAATTTTATTTGCTATAAAAAGTAAAAATGTATAGCCATATTATTGTTACGTGGCAATTATATAGTATATGTTTATTTAGCTACACATTTAACAATTCCATTGCTACAAATTAAAAAACTTTCCACAAACATTGTTAGCCACAAGAAATTTTAAGCTAAATATACAAATCTTTCAGATTCCAAATAGGTTCCAAGTTTTTACATAATTGTCTATTCAAAATTTCAAAACATTTACAATATGTAATCCTCTATGAATCTGATCATGTTAGCAATATTTTGCCTGAGGCCGCACAGTCTTCTCCTCTCTCTCTTGCCACTACTCGAACTCCACCTTGGTTTCATCAATATCGGTCTTAGCTTGTCATTGTTGCTCTCTTGATTCCTCAAATTTGCCTACAATTTTGATAAAGCAAATTAACACTAGAAAACAAAAATAATTGATCATAAATGAACTTTTTAATAGGTCCTGAATGGTCAAATATTTTCTAGAGAAGTATTATAGATTACCTTCTTACAAAAAAAAATTCATATGTCTCTCTAATGACTTAATTATTACAAACTTCACTAATATCTCCTTAACATTGCTTATACGACCAATTTATAAGATAATGAAACTCTCAGTAATTTTAACAAGGATAGTAAAACTCCGAATATTTTATAGTACAACTCAATCTCTTGCCCTAGATTTTTTATTTTTTATTATTTTAACAAAGCCTTTAATCAAGGAACAAACATGTAGTCCTACATTATCCTTTCATGGAAAATTTATAGGAAAGAAACCTATAGATATATTAACATAAACAACAACATACCTAGGAAATAGCAAGAGAGTCCATTCACACCAATAAAATGGGAATATCGGTAAAAAAATGTCAACGACCCAAATTTACATACCCGGTCGTGATGACGCCTCTCGTGGAGATAAGGCCAGCCAGTCAACCCAATTCATCCTTTAAAAATAATTATTTAACGCAACTATAGTGCAACATGGTTTAATAATACCAAATAGCGGAAATATATATAAAAATATGCAGAAATCCAACCCAACACAGCCCTAACCCGGGTGTCACAAGTCACGAGCATCTAAAGGAGACTGAACACTATTATATGGCCAATAATATGTATACAAAAATAAAATCTGGAGTTCAAAAGATGAAGTCCGGTGCCGCGAACGCTGGCGGTCACCTTGCTCAGCTTCAATAATAATGCCTTCAATCCGCTAATAACCCGCTACCGGGGGAACAATACCTGCAATTGCATGCGAGGTGCAGGGAGTAAAGTGAGTACTCCAACTCAGTGAGTAATAAAAGTAAATAATAGCGGAAAGCAAGAAATCACGTAAGGCACTCCATCATGCTATATAGAATAGTACAACCCCTTTTGAGAATAACAGTAAAACTGTGAAATCCTTTAGAAAACATCTGGGCTCAGTTAAAACCTCTTTTGAAAATATTCCTTTTCAACAATAGCGAAAATAATTTCAAAAAGTAAGAAATAAGCAGAAATCTGCCCCCCGGGCTCAATATCAACCTCTCAGTACAGTATCAGCCCCGCAGGCTCACTCCCAACTCACAAAATACAACATCAGCCTCTCGGGCACAGCACTCCATTAATAAATAACACCAGGGTACCTGGTAAATAGTACAAGAAGTAGCATGGATGCCAATGATATGAGTGCTGAATGTCATGACAACATTACAAAATAAGAACAAATGCATGAGTGCAATGCAATGCATATGACGGTACACTCTAGTACCCGCTGCGGCGTGCAGCCCGCTCTATTTATTTATCGTCGACGGCGCTCACTGTGTACAGACTCCGGAGGGGATCCTACAGCCCAAGCGCAATAACAAGCCATCTCGTGGCATCAATCAAATCCTGGTCAGTCATTGTTACCTGACCAATTCATATCCCACAATGCCATTGTTACCACTATTTCAAGTCACATCATACAGTGTCATTGTTACCACTGTTTCAAGTCACATCATACAGTTTTATTGTTACCACTGTTTCAAAATCACTGTTGCGGCACGCAACCCGATCCATGCTCAGTCCAAAAATCAACATAAGCCCCTTGGGCATTTGTAAAACAGTTGTTCTCGGCCCGAAATATTATTTAAAATATCATTTGAGTTTTCAAAACTTAGAAGTATGACTGAGTTGCAAAAATAATATTTAGAACCTTGGACTGAAACCAAATGATATGCAAGATATTCTAAAACAGTAATATCAATCCCCGAAGGATTCACATAGTTGGGACGAAGCCCAAACATGGCAGTCAGCCCATAGTATGATGATACAAGTAGTTTCAGTCAAATACACGGTAAAATTAACAACCGGGACGGACCAAGTCACAATCCTCAATGGTGCTCTACCCCACGCTCATATCCGGCATGCAAGTCACCTCAATATAGCACTATAATGTGCAAATTCGGGGTTTCAAACCCTCAAGATATCATTTACAAGTATCACTCACCTCGAATCGGTGAAATCTCTAGCTCTCTATGTCTTTGCCCCTCAAACCGGCCTCCACACGCGTCAAATCTATCCAAAATCAGAGCGAATACATCACAATATGCAAATGGGACAATACCCAATCGAAAACAATCGAAAAATATCGAAATTTACGAAATTTGCAAAACCCGAGCTCTGGGCGCACGTCTCGAAAAATTATAAAATTAACATCAACAGATTCCTTATCTCACCACGAGTCCGTACATACCAAGAACACCCAAATCGGACCACAAATGATCTTTCAAATCCCAAATTTAGAATTTCAATCTCAAGCCCAAATTTTTTATAATTTGGCTATATTTTCATGAATTTCAAGGATGATTTCACAATAAAATCATGTATTTAGTTCATAGGACTTACCTCCAATCACTTTCCGTCAAAACCCCTTCAATTCTCCTCCAAAAGCTCTCAAGAATGACCAAAAATGATGGAAAAATGGGTTGGGTTCGGGAATGAAATATTTTTAACATTCTGTCCGGGTACTGTAGCTAACACTTTGCGATTGCATTAGTGCCTTGCGATCGCATAGAACAAAATTTCTGGGCACTGTAGCTAACCCTATGCGATTGCATAGAACAAATTCCTAGGTACTGTAGCTAACCCTATGCGATCGCATAGAATAAAATTTCGGGTACTGTAGCTAACCCTATGCGATTGCATAGAACAAATTCCTGGGTACTGTAGCTAAACCTATGCGATCGCATTAGAACCCTGCGATCGCATAGAACAAAATTGTTGTGCACTGGCTGCTGCATTTCTGCAACATTTTCCAACTTCAAAAATTCCCGTTAGCCATCCGAAATCACCCCGAGGCACCCCGGAACCTCAACCGAAAATACCAATACATCCTATAACGTTATTCAAACTTGTTCCAATCATAAAAATACATCCAATAACACTAAAACCATCAAATTACATCGGATTCAAGCCTAAGTTTCTTCAAAACTTCCGAAATGTGCATTCGATCAAAAACCCGACCAAACGATGTCTGAATGATCTGAAAATTTGCACACATATCCAAAATTACCCAAAGAAGCTACAACAACTCTCGGAATTCCATTCCGACCCTCGGATCAAAATCTCACCTATCAACCGGAATTCGCCAAAATACTAACTTCGCCAATTCAAGCCTAATTCTACACCGGACCTCCAAAATTACTTTCGATCACACTCCTAAGTCACAAATCATCCTCCGAAGCTAACCGAATCATCGGAATTCAAATCCGAGCCCTCTAACACATAAGTCAACGTCCGTTTGACTTTTCTAAAACAAACCTTCCTTAAAGAGACTAAGTGTCTCATTTCCTACTAAAATCAATCCAAATCGACTCGATCACCTCAAATACTGATAATGAAGCATAGAGAAACATAAGATGGGGGAAATCAGAGCAACAACACATGAGACGACGGATCGGGTCGTCACAAAAAATTCATAATTGCCTGTAACTACACAAGAAAAGGATCAAAATTAATTTCATCAAAAATTATTAAAAACATCCCCTTAATCATATTTCAGAAGCTTCAATCGTAAACAGATAAATTATTACGGATATATCAATCTAATAATAATGAACATAAATATTAAAACTATTCTCTCCCCAATTTTTCTTTTCCCAATTAACTAAGAAGAAGAATAAATATACTTTTATCAAATCCAGCATAAGTTACAAATGAAGTCTGATGTGCACATTGAAAATTGAAAATAATAAAGAGGAAGAAATAAAGTAACCAAAGAAATATTGTTGCATATGT
>MU717839.1:58628-78652 GCA_026770625.1 Nicotiana glauca
TATAATATATATATATATATATATATATATATATATATATATATATATATATATATATATTAGTTTTAAATTATATATAATTAATTATTTACACATCGATTAGACATAATTCAATTGTTCTTTTAATTATTATTGTAACTTATAGTTATAGGTACATAGTTATTTTTGTTATGGACTTCAATATCAATTATATTAAATTATTAATTCTCAGTGTAACTAAATTATGTTCTTATATTACATATTTAGACAAAAATCTTTTAAAAAATATAACTTTATTAATTTCTCTATTGTATGCCAAAATTAGAAATCGATTTTGTTTTTGTTAAATTCCATAGCTATTTTTAATATTTTTTATTTTCATTTTAGTAGCACACCAAGTCTGTCACAATTCTGTGGGTAGGGGTGTTCATTAAAACCCGAAACACCTAAGCAAACCAAAAACCAAACCAAACCGACCAAAAAAATCGATACCTTTTGATTTGATTTTGAATTTTAAAAACCGATCAAATTTGGTTTGGTTTTGGTTTTAATCAGAAATAAATCAAACCGAACCGACTATAGGAGTAGCTATTTCAAATTTATTATTACACCTATATATATGTATATTGTTATACAAGTTTCAAAAAATTTATGGTAAATGTTAATAGTTGCACTTTTAATATAGTTCTTTACCTTTACTTTCTACTTTGATTGGTAGTTTTCTTTTGTTTAGTGTAAGAACCCATTTCGTGTTAAAATAACATATTTTTAATTGAGTCCTTAAATTATTCATCATTATTTGATTCAATTATCATCAATATATCTTGGTAAATAATAGATTTCTCAAAGGGAAATTGATTTGACAGTGTTACATTGAAAATGTAGTCGTCGGAATATGTGTTTGATAATGTATATTTTATATTTAAGAAAAAACCGACAAATAACCGAAAAAACCAACATAAACCGAATCGAGAAAAACCGATTTAATTTGTTTGGTTTGGTTGTAATATTTAAAAACCCGATTTACTTGGTTTGGTTTCTTTTTAGAGAAAAACCGATCCAAACCGAACCACGAACACCCCTATCTGTGGGTTGTAGAATATCATCCGTCACTAAATTAGTTTTTAATTTTCTTTTTGTATGCTAGTATGTTTTTGTGTGTATTTGTGACCTTTGGTCATTTGTCAAAATTAAATGCACTAATTACCATAAAGTTCTTAATATACAAGTAATTATTTTGAAAATAAGGGCTTAGTATATAAAATTACTATAAATACTTATTTTAAATAATTAAGGATCACACATATAATAAATATCTTTTATCATTGTCTTCACTCTATGTGTACTTATTGGTAAAATACATTAAATCACCCCTAAATTTGACTCAAATTATTAATATTCTTCCCGAACTATGCCTGATCTTAATTACCCTTCTCAACTTGGCATTTTGAGAGACATTACCCCCTAGACGCTGATGTGGAAAAAAGTATGGGTGCACTCACATGCCACGTGGATTTTTCTGTATATGTGGTATTTTTTGATAAATAAAATATATTTTTACCATTTTAAGAATATTATCTTTTTAGATAATTTTTTTTTCGAATGAATTTTATAATAAAACTTAGAAAGAACTACATTATTTAGGCTAAATAATTTTATTTGGCCAAAAATAGTCAAGGCATCTAAATTACGGTGCTCTAAAAATATATTTTTTTTTACAAATGTTACCGAAAAATTATTACAAATTACGGTGCTCTAAAAAGTTATATTTTTATAACTTTTTAGATGCCTTGACTATTTATTTTAATTGTATAAATCTTTATTTTTAGGGCAAAACAAAAAAAATATTAACTAAAACTTTATTATTTTTGGCCAAATAAAAATATTTAGCCTAAATAATGTAGTTCTATATATCCAAGTTTTATTATAAATTGTATTCAAAATTTTTTTTATCTAAAAAAGTAACATTCATAAAACGGTAAAAATATATTTTATTTTTTAAAAAAATGCCACATATATAGAAAAATCCACGTGGCAGGCGAGTGCACCCACACTTTTTGCTACATCAGTGTCTAGAAGGTAATGTCTCTCAAAAGGCCAAGTGGAGGTGGGGTAATTAAGACCAGGCATAGTTTGGGGGAGGATACTAATAATTTGAGCCAAGTTTAGGGGTGGTTTAAGGTATTTTGCCGCACTTATTTTAAAACTAGTGCTTAGATACACAATATAATTCTAAACACTTATTTTAAAAAATAAAGGACCAAACATACATAAATGCCTCTAAGACAACAGAAAATTGAATTATATATATATATATATATATAAAAACAAGTTGGAACACAATAATAAAGTATGAGCTTGATAAGCTCTAAAACTCAATTGATAAGCTTTGAGGTTATAAGTAAGTATGCAAATGATCTACTGTTGAATATTATTTTATGTACCTTAATCTTTGTTATTTAAGAATTAATTTACTTAACTTATATACAATTACTAATTTTTTTATATTTCGTCTAACTTTTATTTCAAAATCCAATTGTCATAAATTTTTTCTTTTTTGGATAAACTCTTGCAATGATTTCGTAATCAAAGAAAAAATATATATTGAAAAATGAGTTTTTATTACGAATAATTTATTATGGTTCAAAATAATATTATCGATATGGTAACTTCATGTGCATGACAAAAAGTATAACTAGCTATAGAAGTTTATTGTCTCTATGAATTTGTGGTATATCATTTTGTCATAATAAATAGTTGTAAATATTAATACAACTATTCCCACGTTTTTTAATAACTTGAATAAAAAAAATTCTTTTGATTTAACATTTGTTGAAAACTATTTATTGTGACTAAAATATTACTAAAGTAAATTCAAACGCGTGACAAAAATTTATATTTAGCTATGAATTTTATTATTAAAAAGATTGTAGTTGTTAAATCAGTAATTGCCACAATTTTTTTATAAGTTGAAGCAAAAATATTTATTTAGCAATAATATTATATTTCAAGTAACTTTCTGTGGCTAAAAGATTAGTATTGCTACAATAACTTTAAACACGTGGCAAAAACTTATTTTTAACTATAAAATTAGATTGCATCAATAAATTTCTAGCTATTAAGTCACTTATTGTCACGTATTTTAATTACTTGAAGCAAAAAGATCCATTTAGCTATAGCATTTTGTTTCAACTACTTTTTTGTGGCTATAAGGTTACTATTGCTATATTAACTTTAAACGCGTGGCAAAAACTTACTATTAGCTATAAATGTAGCTATTAAGTCATTTATTGCCACATATTTTAATAACTTGAAGCAAAAAGATCCATTTAGCTATAACATTTTGTTTCAAGAACTTTTTTGTGGCTATAAGGTTACTATTGCTATAGTAACTTTAAATGCGTGGCAAAAAATATACAATTAACTACAAGGTTTTGTTGTAGCAATAAATTTGTAGCTATTTGAATAATTATTGCTACGGCAATTTGCAACTATAGCAAAAATAAAGAATTAGCAATGCCAATTTAATTTTGTAGCTAATAAATTTTACGAAATTATAAATAGCTATAAAATTTTACTTTTTGTAGCAATTGTAAGGTATTAGCCACGATTTTTATATTTGTAGCTGAGAATTTGTAGCTATAGGTGAATAATGTTGTAGTGAGGTGTCATTTTCTTTCTATATATAAGTATATTTACAGTCTTAATATATCTGTCTAATAAAATTTTCTGATGAAGTGGTGTTGCGTGACACCCCTTGGTTCAGGGTAGATCCGCCCCTAATCATGACTTCCCCTGACTCCGCATATAGCGAGAGCTTACTGCACCGGTTTGCCCTTTTTATAGTTGTGCTGATTTTTGAGTAATGCACTGCAGTTAAATTACCAGGCCAAATTCTAATGCACTACCTGGACTCTGATAAGAAGATGTTTGTACTAATTAACTACCCTTTTTCATGCTGGTCATGTATGCGATAATTAACGTCATAGGCTAAAATTGATTACATTACACCTCTAAACCTGCATATTTGATGATTAGTGAAGGGAAAGCCCTATGTAAAAGATTAGAAGCAATTAACAGCTCTTTTGCTTCTTCTGTTGATGTTCGGACTTATGTCAGATATATATGTTGAGCAATAGCAGTTTTGCACAGTTAATTAACATAGGAAAAGTCATGCTTAACTAACAGATAGCACATGTTACTATATACGCATGATAAGTGTGTTTTATTTGTTACTAATGTTCCCATGTCTTTATCTTTTACAATTACTCCTATTTAATTCCTGACTCATATAAAGCAATTCACAAAATTCCATTATCAAATATTACTAACTTTCCCTCTAAAAATTCTTGATGATAGCGCGCACTTTGCTCAAAATTTTGGACTAACTTCTGGCGCGCGTATGATCTCTTTTCGTGTTGGTCACTTAAGTAAATGGTTCGGTCATGATTTACTTCTTTCTTTCTTTGTTTGTCATTTACTAAACTAATTTTCCTCCTTTCTGCAGGAGAGCATCAAGACTACATTGACAATTGCTGGGAGCTTGAGGTCATGGAGTATTTGATATGGTTTCACCGCGTGCATTTTCATGTTTGCTATAGTCCAGTCATCCGGTGAAAGTGTTCTAATGTATCAAGAAAGCTTGTTTAATTTGTCGTTTCTTTATTCAAAGAAATGATCTCCACCATCGGCTTGCATTCCCAGTTTGCGATCATGTGGAGTGTTTTCTTTCTCAGTTGTAAAACTGTTTGCATATTTCCTGTTCTGTTCTGCCTGTATTTGCTTAATTGTGTCATTTCTTGCACAAGTTGTATTGCTTTCAAGTGTCAACTATCATTGTTTTGTTGAAAAACATGTACTATGCCTACCAAATAAAGTGTTTGTCTTCTCTTAGTTGTTTGTCTGCACCATTATACTCTTCATATCTCATTTAGGACTAACTTCTGTATTTAATTACTTCATTCTTCTGATTTAGACATACAGAAGATTCCATATATAAGTAAGAGTTTAAGTAATATTCCGTTCGTCCCAATTTATGTGAAGGTGTAGAGTCACACAAATCCCTCTTTTACTGTGATCCTTTTGTATGCCTTTTAAATATTTTGAATTGTTAATTATTGTGAGTTATAATACTTTTTATGTAGTTTCCATATATGTAAATTTTATTGTAAAAAATTTAAAGATTTTATGTCCAATTAGATGGATGACACGTGTTGAAGAAAAGCTTAATGCGCTAGAGATATCTAATTGTATTGGATGATACGTGGAATGGAATGGCATGGGAAATAGAAGAAGAATGGTAGTAACAACTCAACTTGAGAAAGTGGGTGAGCATGTCAATCACCATATTGATCCTTATTTCCTTCCATTTCTCACACCAGAAGAGAAAAGTATATCAACAGTGGATGGAGTTCTGTCTTAGGAAGATCGTGGCTTAATTAGCACACAATCACACACAAAGCAAGAAAAAATTACATATAAATTTTGAATGAGATTCATCTAAGCTTAATTCGCGGGCAAAAACAAAGAGAAGAAGCATATATTATAAAGAATCCCCACGAACAATCCTTATATATAGATTCCAAGTAGTACTCGTAGAACTATACGAGAATGATTTTTCCAATTACAAGAACAATAACTTTGTCTTTCCCCGATTCTCTCTCTCGGTGCATGTTAAAGAACTTGCGCCTACCATGGGTAAGAGAGCACGAATCCCATCTCAGAGAGCACTAATGGCGAAGGAAGCAACGGAATTACGTAGCAAAAATCAACAAGGAACTAGAGGAAGTCTAACAATAACTGAAAATTCTGGAGATAAATAATTGAGCCCTAATGTCAATGGAATAGTCACAAAAATGCCGGGAAAAGAGAAGCAGAAGGAATTTGAAGCAATTCAAGTATAGGAAGAAGTTCAGGAAGCATCAACAAGCAGTAATCCAACGGTGCATGCGCGTGATAGAAGGAAATCATGGGCCGATGAGGTAGAAGAGATGAACGAAGTACAGAGGAAGAAGAGTTCAGTGTGGGACAACTTTGATATTACAAAAGTATCAAATATTATGTACAAATTGGAGTATGTCCAACCAAAATCGATAGGTGAGTTAATTTTGTTGAAATTGAGTTGGATGATATAAGTACAAAAGTTGAATATTGGAGAAATGATGTGATATGTTATGTGCTTGGGGCTTATCCATCATTTGCATTAATTAAAGGTTATATACAAAGGTTGTGGGGGAAACATGGGGTTGATAGGGTTGCAATGCTAGAAATTAGTGTAATTGTTGTTAGATTTGCTAGGGAAGCAAGAGGTAATTAAGGGTTGTTAGATCATATTTTAATGATGCAATTAATATACATGTGTAGGAGTTCAAAGAAGTAAAGAAGAACTATTGAAATGGCTATGTCGAACAAGGAAGGAAATCACTCACAAGGGAAGCTACCTGAATAACACACGGCGTACAAGGAAAGCTACAAAACTACATCAGCAAATCAGGATTAGCTACGTGAATCTGGGAAATCAAATCAGCCATAACGGAGTGAAGATTCAAAAGTAATCTGTGATTGACGAAATCACGGGAGAATAATAAAGGCTAGAAGATCCGGACATTGTTCAAGTTTGGAAGGTCCAACAATCAAGGAGAAACATGTTGAATCCATTATCTGCCGTAGGAAAAGATATCAAGAGAAGCAACGACTAGTACCTTATTCTTGGAAAGAATCAATTCTTTCCAAAGGATCAAAACCCTTGGGTTGACAAGACTTCACCATTCTCCTTTGTATAAATTTACTGTGTAACACCATTCTTAGATATACTTTGATCGAACCAAAATAACTCTCTTCATTCTACTGCAAACAAGCATAGTAGCCTACATAGATCTGCTGTTTAATAAGTCAGGGATAGAAAGAGGGCATAACACTGGTGAGGCATTGTATCAAAAGAGTAATAGAGAATCTGAGCGATGCACATCATACCTGTACTCGAAAGAAAACTCATTTGCTTGAAGAGAAATTCCTTGCAACCCAAGTGGACTGGATTAAGATTCACATTGAATCCGAACCAGTATAAAATTCCTGGTGTCTTTAATTTCTGCATTTACTTTTTGCATATTACCTCAAACTATTATATCTGCAAGATTTCCTTATTCAGTCTACTACTAAAGTTTTAAGTCAACTCAGTAACGATTAATTTTAATTATTGACAATTCACCTCCCTCCCCCCTCTTGTACTTTTAATTGGTATCAGAGCTTGGCTCACACTTTTTTTTTCTTATTAACAGCTTGTGAGAAAAAGATCATGGCAAATCAGATTATCATATGAGCTCTCTTCCAGGAAGGAACTTCACAAGTAAGACCACCTTACTTCAATGGACAACATTTCTCCCACTGAAAAATCCGAATGGAAATCTTCACCAAGGCATACGACGTTAAAGTATCGAGAGTTATCAATAAGGGAAATTACCCACTGCCTGCCAGTACTCCACCACTCGCTGACCCTGATGATATAGACTCATACTCCAAGGAGCAACTGGAAGCTGTACAAATAAACAACAAGGCAAGAAATCTGCTTCACAATGCAATAAGTGGTGAAGAATATGAGAAAATATCTAGTTGTGATACAGCCAAAGAGATGTGGGACAAACTTAAGGTTACCGATGAAGGTACAAGCAAAGTAAAGGAAACTCACATCAATGTGCTAGTTCATGACTATGAACTATTCTTAATGAAGGAAGGAGAATCCATCGAAGAAATGTTTGCCAGGTTCAGTAAGATAATCAGTGACTTAAAAGCTTTTGGCAAACCATACACCAGTGGCGAACAGGTTAGGAAAGTTCTCAGAAGTCTACACCACTCGGCAGACTAAAGTTGTCACTCTGGAATCTCAAGATCTTAACAATCTATCATATGATGAACTACGAGGAGAGCTCATTGCTTTCGAAATAACACACCTGAAGAAGACAAATCAAGAGGAGAAAAAGAAAATTGTGGCATTCAAAACCACTACTGAATCGACTGAAAATGAAGCTGATGATCCTGAAGCCCTATAAGAAGAAATTGCAATAATGTCTAGAAACATGGATGGACTGATGAGAAGATATAAAAATACAAGGAAAGGAAGATTTCCACCAAGAAGATCTAGGCAATACAACGAACAAGATAAGAACGCTGGAAAATGCTATGAATGTGGAAAAATTGGGCACATCCAAGCAGAATGTCTAGAAATGAAAAGGAAGATCTCTAGAGGATTCAACAAGAACAAATTATTTGGAAGTTGGAGCGATGAGGATGACTCAGACCATGAAGAAATAGCAAATCTCTGCTTCATGACAATTCTAGAAAATGAGATTAATAAAACTTCAGGATGCTGGACAGATGAAGATGATTCAGACAATGAAAACTGTTTTATGGCAAAAGGAGAAACTAGCGAGGTAAGATCTTATGACTGTGAAAGATGTAATGAATTGCAGGACATTCTTGATTCCACCTTAAAAGAGTCTCAAAAAATGATGAAAGAGCTTAAGAGACTCACTATGGAAATCAAACACTGGAAACTCAAACATGAAGTATGCGAAATTGAAAAGGATGTACTTCAAGAGGAGTTTGAGGAATTGCAAATGCAGCTTAACAGCTTGCGCAAATCCACCAGTAACAGTTCTGTCAGGTCAAACCAGACGACTTACAAGTCAACTGGAAAAGAACCAATCAGAACTAAATCAACCAGTTGGTTGGACTAGTCGACTTACAAGTCAACTAGAAAGGAATCAGCTAATCTCATAATAGCTAGTTCCAACACTTATGGAAGACCTGAAAACAGGTATGAGGCTAAATGTCATTACTGAATCAAAGTGGGCACAAATATTCTGGTTGTCAATTTCGTAAATCTCATATGTCTGGATGGGTTTGGAAACCTAAGAATTCTGAACCCAGTAACACTAACTCACCAGGACCCAAGCAGACTTGGGTACCTAAAAGAAAGTAATATTTCTGTTTCACATGAACACCACAGAGTAAGTGGCAAAGGAAAATGATATCTAGATAGTGCGTGTTCCAGTCACATGATAAGTGACAAAAACCTTTTCAAGAAGGTTACAAAGATTGATGGAGGAAGCGTCAAATTTGGAGATGATGCAAGAGGCAAAATAGTTGGCACTAGAACTATTCCCTTTAACAACAACTATGACATTACTGAGGTATATGTTGTTGATGGACTAAACTACAATCTTCTCAGTATAAGTCAACTCTGTGACTCAGGATATGAGGTAAAATTTAAGATAATAGGTTGTGCCATCGAAGACGAATCAGGTAAAATAATTCTTCCTGGAAAAGGTACAGAAATGTTTACATACTTGATGGATTCGAAAATATAGATGGTCACATTTGCCTAACTTCTATATCTGATGATCCCTGGTTGTGGCACAGAGGACTAGGTCATGCCAGCATGCATTTGATTGAAAAAAATTATCCAAACATGATTTAGTTATTGGATTACCTAAACTGAATTTCTCTAGAACTCATATTTGTGATGCATGTCAGATGGGTAAGCAAACTAGAAACTCTTTCAAAAACAAAGACATGGTGTCTACTTTAAAATCGTTGCAATTACTTCATATGGATTTATTTGGACCTACTAGAACTGCTAGCATAGGAGGCAAGAAATATGCATTTGTTATTATTGATGACTTTTCACGTTTTACTTGGGTGATTTTCCTGTCTCATAAAGATGAAGCCTTAAGAAATTTTGAAGTTTTCTGCAAAAGGATTGAAAGAGAAAAGGGCTATCTGATCTAAAAAATCCAAACTGATCATGGAGGCGATTTTGAAAGTAAAGCATTTGAAGACTTCTATAACAATCAAGGTTACATCCACAATTTCTCCGCATCACGCTCACCACAGCAAAATGGAGTTCTAGAAAGAAAGAACAGAACTCTTCAAGACATGGAAAGAACCATGTTGTTAGAACATTCACTCCCAAATTATTTCTGGGCTGAAGGTGTGAGTACGGCATGTCACATTCTCAACCGTTGTCTTATAAGGCCTATTCTGAAAAAGACTCCCTATGAACTCTGGAAAGGTAAACGTCCAAATATCAGTTATTTTTATCCATTTGGAAGTAAGTTCTTCATTTATAACAACGGTAAGGATAATCTTGGAAAATTTGATCCAAGAAGTGACGAAGGTATTTTTCTTGGTGAAAGCCATGCAAGAGGAACTAGATCAATTCAGCAAGAATCAAGTATGGAAGTTAATACCCAGACCTGATACTGTATCTGTTATTAGAACAAAATGGGTATTTAGAAATGAATTGAACAAAGAGGGAGAAGTCATAAGGAACAAGGCCAGATTAGTTGCTCAAGGATATTCACAACAAGAAGGAGTCGACTATGATGAAACCTTTGCTCCAGTTGCTCGACTGGAGTCTATACGAATCTTTCTGTCCTACGCATCATTTAAAGGATTCAGGTTGTTTCAAATGGATGTCAAAATCGCATTTTTGGATGGATTCATAGAAGAGGAAGTTTTTGTAAAACAACCTCCAGGTTTTGAAGACTCAAAATTCCCATATCATGTGTACAAGCTTACTAAGGCCCTATATGGACTGAAATAGGCTCCACGTGCTTGGTATGACAGGTTAAGTACTTTTCTTGTTTATCATGGGTTTACTAGAGGTAAAATTGATACTACTCTATTCATTAAACGATAAATAGAAGGTAATCTTATCATACAAATTTATGTTGATGACATTATCTTTGGTAGTGCTAACTTTCTTATGTGCGAGGAATTTGCAAACCTCATGCAAAGCGAATTCGAAATGAGCATGATGGGTGAAATCACATTTTTCCTTGGGCTTCAAATTCATCAAACCGAAGAAGGAACCTTCATTTGTCAGACCAAATATACAAAGGAACTAATCCAAAAATTTGGCATGAGCAATGCAAAATCAATGGGCACTTCTATGTGTCCGGTTACAAATTTGGATAAGGATGAACAGGGTACTCCAGTTGATGAAACCAAATACAGAGTAATGATTGGATCACTTCTTTATCTGACCGCAAGTCAACCAGATATTATGTTCAGCGTTTGTAAATGTCTCAGGTTTCAGTCAGCTCCCAAGGAGTCATATCTGACTGCTGTAAAAAGAATTATTCTATATCTTATTGGCACAATATCTCATAGATTATGGTATCCTTGCTCTAACTCCTTTAAATTAAAAGGTTTCTCAGATGCAGATTTAGCATGTGATAAGGAAGACAGAAAGAGCGTGAGTAGCACTTGTCAACTACTAGGAAAGGCTTTAATATCCTAGAATAGTAAAAAGCAAGCATCAGTCGCCTTATCCACTACTGAAGCTGAGTATATTGTGATTGGTCAATGTTTTGCACAACTCCTGTGGATGTCTCATCAATTGGGTGACTATGAACTTTCCTTTAAACCTATACAAATCTTTTGTGATAATTCAAGTGCAATTTGTCTTTCAAAAAATCCTGAACATCAGTCTAGAGCAAAGCATATAGACATTAAGCATCATTTTATTAGAGATCATGTTCTTAAGGGTGACATAGAATTAGCCTTTGTTGGCACTGCTGCCCAATTAGCTGATATTTTTACTAAACCCTTGTTGGAAGAAAGATTTTGCTCTTTGAGAAAATTACTTGGTATAATATGTTTTCCAAAAAACTCTTAGGACCAAATTGTTCTTTTTCAAAAACTTGTCATAATTTCTCTTTTTCAGTGCATTAATTACGCTTTCAGTTTCTTCCCTCTATTTTTATTCTGTTTCACATTAGTTCGCAGTCGAAGATGGAAAACCAATCATCACATCGCTTCAACTGACACCCTTTTTCCTTTTCTGTACTCAACCGTCAAATCTTTTTACTTTAAGTTAAGCCTTTTCGGGTCACTCTCATCTCCACCCTATCTCTCTTCAATCTGTGAAAACCCTCTCTTCTCCCATGGTAAAACCCCCCCAAAACCCCTCCGTTTCCACCAAAAAAAGCATTCGCTCGAAGGTAAAACCCTATTCAATGCCTCCTGAGCAAGTAGACTTAGGGTCTGATCATTCTAAAGGCTTCGCCTCTTCTCAAGGAGCATTTTCTAAACACTCTCAACTCTTAGAAGAAAAAGCCTCTGGTAAGCATCCCATGGAGGATCCTCCTATCTCTTCCACTCCAAAGAAATCGAAATTCAATTTCTCTGCTTCCCTCGATTCCGACCTAAATTTCTGGGAAACCCCAAACAAGGACTTTTTCATCTCTCTCAAGGATAAACCCATCGCCCATGGAAGAGTTGTGGGTCTTGATGATATGGAGGCTCTCAACTGTAAGGTAAAAGATCTCTTTGTGTACCAAGGGTGGGAAAAATTTCTCTCTATTTCTCCACCTAAAGTGTATGAGCCCTTAGTCCGTATGTTTTATGCTAATCTTCGCTCTAGTAAACCTGATAAGCTTGAAACTCTTGTTCTTGGTAAACACATTGTTCTTGACTGTGCCATGTTCGATTCTATTTTTCTCTGTCATTGCACTAGTTTCCCCACTCTCTTTAAAAATGTTTGGCCTGAGGACTTTAAAATTTCCTTTGACCAGGCCAAATAGTGCATTGCTGAAAATCCCTCTAAAACCCTTACCAACCAATAGGGGCCTAGTGATGTAATCTTTGAAACTCGGGTTCTCGCCCATATTGTTGCAACCACTCTTCTCCCCAGAACTAGTTCCTACTCCACCTTCTCTCAAAGGGACACTTTCTTTGTCTATTGTCTCATCACCAAACTCAAACTCAAGCTATCCTCCTAGGTCATAAATTTTATGATTGAGAGTGCTGAAGATCCCACCAGTTTACCTTTTGGTATGGCCATCACCCACATTCTGGAAGCTCATCAAATTCTACTTTCTGACTACCCCTTTGTTCCTATTTCCAAGTCCTACAATTCTAGAGCTTTCTCTAGTATGGGGTATGTAAGTGTCAAGGGTACCTGGGTTAAGAAGGGTGAGAGTGACGCAAAACAGACCCCTATGGAATCCAAGCCGTCATATGTTGTTTCACCCCCTCTCATTAGTTCTGACCTAAGTGAGAAGCTAAGCTCCATTGACTCCCAACTCTTAAATATCAAGACTCTCCTTTTCGCTACTCAATCGACTGTGGGTGCTATCCATGATATTTCAAAGGAAACTGGGTCTGATGTGTCTAAAATCAGGGTGGCTGTACAAAATGTAAGGGAGAATGCGGTTAAAGCTTTCAAGGAGGTCCACGATAGGCTAAATGGAATGAGCACTGCTGCAAACACCAGCTTTGAACAGTTGAAGGAGGCGATCTACAACACTTTTACTTACTTCCTGTGTCGCTAGTGTGTATGTGTTTTACAGACTATTTTTGTTTCAAACTTGTTTTGGCTTTGTTTTGGGTTGTGCCCTTGGATGTTTTTTTCTTTTCCTCTATGGATAGTACTGTTTTTTTTTTTGCCTGCTAATCCCTCTTTGATGATGTCAAAAAGGGGGAGAATATATATCTCTTGGGTCTATTATATTTGCAGGTTCAAGTCGACTATGCTACATGCATAGACGTTACTCTTTATTCTTTGAACAGGTCAAGCCGACTATGCTACATGCATAGACAATACTCTTTATATGTGCAGGTTCAAGTCGACTATGCTACATGCATAGAAAGTACTCTTTATTCTTTGAACAGATTAAGTCGACTATGCTACATGTCTAGAAGTACTATACATGTATGAGTCCACTGCACACATTGAGGGGGAGATTAAATCCAGTTGACTACACAATTTGAGGGGGAGCCAAGTCAACTAGTAACAAACAGGGAGGTCAAATGTTGTTTACTTCTTTACATCTACGTATATTATTTTGCCATCATCAAAAAGGGGGAGATTGTTAGATCATATTTTAATGATGCAATTAATATACATGTGCAGGAGTTCAAAGAAGTAAAGAAGAACTACTGAAATAGCTATGTCGAACAAGGAAGGAAATCACTCATAAGGGAAGCTACGTGAATAACGCACGACGTACAAGGAAAGCTACAAATCTACATCAGCAAATCAGGATTAACTCCGTGAATCTGGGAAACCAAATCAGCCATAACGAAGTGAAGGTTCGAAGTAATCCGTGATGGACAAAATCACGGGAGAATAATAAAGGCTAGAAGATCCGGACAGTGGTCAAGTTTGGAAGGTCCAATAATCAAGGAGAAATCATGTTGAACCCATTATTTGCCAAATGAAAAGATATCAAGAGAAGAAACGGCTAGTACCTTATTCTTGGAAAGAATCAATTCTTTCCAAGGATCAAAACCCTTGGGTTGACAAGCCTTCACCATTCTCCTTTGTATAAATTTACTGTGTAACACCATCCTTAGATATACTTTGATCGAACCAAAGTAACTCTCTTCATTCTACTGCAAACAAGCATAGTAGCCTACATAGATCTGCTGTGTAATAAGTCAGGGATAGAAAGAGGGCATACCACTGTTGAGGCATTGTATCAAACGAGTGCTAGAGAATCTAAGCGATACACATCATACATGTACTCGAAAGAAAACTCATTTGCTTGAAGAGAAATCCCTTGCAACCCAAGGGGACTGGATTAGGATTCACATTGAATCCGAACCAGTATAAAATTCCTGGTGTCTTTAATTTATGCGTTTACTTTCTGCATATTACTTCAAACTATTCTATCTGCAAGATTGCCATATTTAGTCGACTACTAAAGTTTTAAGTCAACTCAGTAAGGATTAATTTTAATTATTGACAATTCACCCCGCCTCCTTTTGTACTTTCAAGGGTGGCATATATCAATTTGATAATAAGACACTTATTGTTACAGCTTGGACACCTGAGCTGAAATTCACTAGGGAGGAACTCTTGACCGTACCAATTTGGATTAAATTACCAGATTTGGACTTCAAGTATTAGAGTAAAAAAGGGCTAAGTAAGATACGAAGTTTGATTGGGAAACCTCTAATGGTAGACCAGAACACAAAGAAGAGGATTGTATTGAATTTTGCAAGGCTGTTGACGGAGGTTGAAATGAATACTAAACTACCTGATGTGGTGAAGTTTAGGAATGAAAAAGGAAAAATAATAGAGCAAGAGGTTAGTTATGATTGGAAATCATCTATGTGCAAACATTGTTTTGAGTATGGGCATGAGGAAGATGTGTGTAGAATTAAGAAGAAATTTCAAAAGATTGAACAGATGCATAAAGAGAAGGTGGCAGATACACAGGCGGAGAAGCAAGGTCAAGGGCAAAATGAGAACAATGCAAACATGGAAGTTTAGAAAGCAAATAGAATTGAGAAGAGATATGAAGGGAAAGGAGCAGTAGGGAGAACCCATCAATATGTAGTTAAGAATCATGGGGCACTAAGGGAAAGAAATGGAGAACAAGACTGGCAAACACCTAATAAATATGGTAAGACTGTGGTGAGGCAGATGGAACAACTGGAGAAGTCTAACTCATTTCATATACTCAACAAGCAAGAGGAACTTAATTTGATCAAAGAAAGGGGGAGGAAGTAATGTGGGTGGTATAAGCATTCTTCACAATGGGGATGGTTAGTCTATTAAGATGAAATACAAGGGGGCGTTATGATCCTAATAAGCAAAAAGATATTAAACTCCTTTGCAATGAGGAAAGAGTAGGGTTGATAGGTTTACTAGAAACAAAAATTAAAAAAAAAAAAAGAATGGTGAAGGTAGCAGAAATGATGTTCGCAGGATGGCAATGTGTAACAAATCTTGAATGTCACCATAATAGTAGAATCTGGATCACCTGGAGGCCAGATTACTACCAGTTAAATCCTAAGGAAAAAACTGCTCAACTAATAACATGTGAAGTTCTGTATATACCACTAAAGCTAGCTTTTGAGGTAACATATATTCATGATTTTAATACAAAGGAAGAGAGAAGAGGACTGTGGGAAGATTTAATCAATCATAGTAGAGGATGTAGCAAACCATAGATGGTAATAGGTGACTTCAATGCAGTGTTGAATGCAAATGACAGAATAGGTGGAAATGAAGTGACATGGGTTAAGGTGGTAGTTTTTACAACTGTGTAATGGAGTGTGGATTAATGGAATTGCCAGCACAAGGGAATAAGTATACCTGGAGTGATAAACATGAGGAGCATAGAATATTCTCAAAAATTGATTGAATTTTTATCAATGATGAATGGCTTACTACTATGCAAGAGTGTACTGCTAGGTTCCTGACTGAAGGAATTAGTGATCATTGTCCTGCTAAGGTGATCTTTGTAGAAGAGAGGCAAAGAATCATAAGGTCTTTTCAATTTTACAATATTTGGACAAAGCATCCACAATTCATGAGGATAGTCAAAGAAGGTTGGCAAATTAATCTGGAAGGGTACGAAATGTTTAAGGTTGTTAAAATGCTGAAGCTGCTAAAGAAGGGACTAAAAACATTAAATGCACAAGCTTTCAATAACATAATGACAGAAACAAATGAAGACATGGCTAATCTAAAGAAGGCTCAAGAGCAATTGCATAGAAGACCCTTAAATGTGGAGTATCAACAAGCTGAAGCTAAAGCATATCAAAAGTTTAGGAATTCATCCTACTTAGTTGAAGTACATTTACAAAAAAGGAGCAAAGCAACATAGATAAGATTGGGAGATGATAATACCAAGTACTTTCACTCAGTAATCAAACACAGGAAACTGAAGCAGGCAGTTACTAAGATAAAACATAGCTCTGGAAATTGCTAACAGATCCAGATAGAATTGCAGATACCTTTGTTGAGTACTATGAGAACTTACAAGGGAGGGCAGCAAGTGACAGAGTGATGAACTTCAGGAGTATAATCAGAAATGGAAGCAGATTATCAGAAACACATCAAGATAAATTAATACAACCTTTCTTGGGAAGGGAAGGGAAGTAAGCTATGTTCCAGATAGACAGCAACAAGAGTCCTGGTCCAGATGGATTTGGGTGTGGTTTTTATAAAGCATCATAGACAATAGTGGGAGAAGATATTATTGAAGCAATATTGGAGTTCTTTCAGAACGGAAGATTGCTTAGACAGATAAACACTACTAACATTGCTTTGATACCTAAAATGGAGGCTCATGAGAATGCAAGCCAATATAGACCTATTTCATGTTGCAATGTGTTATATAAATGTATATCAAAGATGATATGTTCCAGATTAAAGCCAGCAATCAACTATATAGTAGCAGACAACCAATCAGCATTTTTACAAGGAAGGTCTATGATGTATAATGTGCTAATATGCCATGATCTACTTAGGCATTATAATATAAGGACTACTCCTAGATGCCTAATGAAGATTGACCTAAGAAAGGCATATGACATGGTGAGTTGGGAGTTTCTAGAGGAAGCTTTAAGAGGATATGGTTTTCCTGACAAATTTATATAGTGGATCATGATATGTGTTTGTATCGTAAAGTTCACAATCAAAGTTAATAGAGAAAGGCATGGATATTTTGCTGGTAAGAGAGGACTGAGGCAAGGTGACCCTATGTCACCATTATTGTTTGTCTTGGTCATGGAGTATTTGTCCAGAATATTGAGTATAATCAGCAGGTTACCAGACTTCAGATTTCATCCAATGTGCAAAGAGATCAAGCTGACTCATCTTAATTTGCCGATGATCTGATGATATTTTGTAAAGGTAATACCAGTTCTGTGAATAGAGTGATGGAAGCTCTTGATCACTTCAGTAAAGTTTCAGGATTGATTGCCAACATGGAGACGTCAAACATCTTTCTAGCTGGGGTTGGAGATGAAATCAAAGCACAACTGCTGAATAGAACAAAATTCACTGAAGATGTTTTTCCTATCAAATATTTAGGACTGCCTCTATCCCCTAGGAGATGGAATAAGATGGATTGCCAAATGCTGATTGGAAAGATCACACACAGAATTAATGTCACATACTCTAAACAATTGTCATATGTAGGAAGGCTTCAAGTAGTAAATGTGTCCCATTCTCTATCCATTGCTTCTAGGGAAATGTTTTTATCCTCCATCAATGTGTGGTAAAAGGAGTAGACAGGTTATGCAGAGAGTATTTGTGGGGAAAATGAAAGAGATGAGGAATGTTGCCTTGGTTGTATGGGATAAAGTCTCTTGTCCTAAAATTATGAGAGGTCTAAACATCAAGGGATGTAAGAAATGGAATATAGCTTCAGTTGGGAAACTTGTATAGCACTTAATATTGAACAAGGAGTCACTTTGGGTATGGTGGGTTCATGGGGTTTATATGAAGTCAAATCATGATATATGGACTCATTCACCACATTCATATAGCAGCTGGTATTGGAGGAAGCTAAACTCAGTAAAAGAAGGGATGAATGAGTAGTACTTACAGGGTACATACATTCTAAATCCTGCAGGGAAGTACTCTATTAATCATAGCTACCTTCGAATAATTGGTAGACAACAGAAACTGAAAGTTGCAGATTTAGTATGGACAACATTAGCTTAACGTTAGAACAAATTCATAGGTTGGCTAGCAACACTTGGGAAATTGCTGACAAAGGATATGATGATTGGGATGCAAATACAGGTTGAAAATGTTCACAGCATTTTGTGTAATGAGGATGCATTGGAATCTCAGGATCATTTGTTTGCTAAATGTGGATGGATAATAGCAGTAAGGCAAGAGTTGAATAAATGGATAGGGCATGAAGTACAATATACAAGAGTGAAGCAAATGTTGGAGCAGATTAAAAGGAAGCATTGGAAATAATTTGAAAAAGAAGTGATTGTTGCAGGCACTTAGCGATGGTATACTATACATGGAGAGCAAGAAACACAAAATTTTCAAGGAAGAAATGTAAATACTGAAGAGACAGTTATACAAATTAAGAGAGAAGTGATAGAAATGATAGAATTAGTTCAACAGTCAAAGAAAGCACAGAATGTAGGAGTTTTATTAGACAGATTACTTGTAATTAGATTCTTTTTCTGGTTGCTGGAGCCCTAATATTCTGAGATCAGAATATTAGGTGCTCTATAACTGTAATTATTTGATGATGTTAATGGTAATTTTACATTATTACCAAAAAAAAAGCTTTATCTTTCCCAAATCTATTCCCAAATCTATTAGGATAATAATTTCCTAAATAATAAGATAAAATTCCAAAAACTACAAGAAAATAGTTCAAAGCCACAAATAACAAATATGAGTATATTTTCCCTCCATAAAAATTCACTAGATTATTAGATTAGATGTGTCTTTGTCTCCATTTATGCATTCGTTGTGCTCTCCAGCTGTACTTTTTATCGCTTTCTAGTCTCTTTGCTTTTTACCACTTTTCTTCGATAATTTTTGTTGGGCATGAAACAAAGTTCTACATAGAAAGTAGAAGAAAAAAGCTATTTTACTTCTAAGGTATTCATAACTTTTAATAGTATAAGGTCTTTTAGGTAATACAGAGGGAACTCGATCCAAGGCAAATAATATTACACCATATTAAGAGTATTTTGAGACTGTTATAGCCCAACAACTAATATTATAGCCAATAATTTGTGGGACAAGTATGAAAATTGCAGAGTGATGACTTGGGACGTGACTTAGTGCCTTTGCCCTTCAAAACTAGAAAAAGCTAGCATATGTGCTTCGATGGCCATAAATACTCGGTGCCGTGGGTGGCACACAATTGATCTTCAAAAATGTTCTAATTATAAATTGTTAGATACTATTAGTGGTACGATACTTTTTGGTAAAAATCGTACAAGCTTGGTCTAAAGTAAATAATATTATACTTTGTTCTCCTTCCAAATATATTTACTTTTTCATTTTCGTGAATCTTTCAGGGTGTGTTTGGTATAACGAAAAATATTTTCTAAGAAAATATTTTCTGGAAAAATAAGTAGTAATCTTATTTATTTTCCGGTGTTTGGCACGCAAATTAAGGAAAATAATTTCTCAAGAGTATTCATAAATAATTTAGATGTAATAAACATGAAGCCATAAACTTTCAAACCAACAACCTTCCGGACCCACAAATTTCATAAACTTTCGAACCGCTAAACTTTCAAAACCGCGGAATTTC
>MU717839.1:100953-113803 GCA_026770625.1 Nicotiana glauca
TGTTTCTCCCATGGATGGTATAAGAACAATTCCTAAGCCTTCTCCCTTTACGTTAGATGAACCATCAGTAAATAATATCCAAATTCCTGGGTTTGCACCATTAAAAACTTGTAACTCATTTTCTGCCTCTAAGTGTATTCCTTGACTAATATCCAAAAATTGTAAGACTTGGAACTGAACTTGAGTAAACTTATCTTGTTTTGAAAATCTCTATATTGGTTTCATTTGCAATATACAAGTCAAGTTCTTATATTGCTAGAACAGCTACATCATTAATCTTTTGTCTTAATAACTACTACTCCCTCCATTCCAATTTATGTGACAAGAGGCGGAGCTAAGATTTGACGTTTGTGGATTCTGAGCTTGACACCGCGCCCCACAACTTGTTTTAGTTACCGGGTTCGCAATTATATAGTAATACAAATTTTATATATTTTCAAATACAAATATAGGGTCTATGCAAAAACTAGTGGGTTCGGCCGCACCATTAAAGAATACCCTACTTCCGCCCCTGATATTAGTGTTTGACTGAGCATAGAGTTCAAGAAAATGACTTTTGAAACTTATGGTTTAAAATAAAACTTATATATTTATGTGGCTATAGATCATCTCGTTACTAGTTAGTTACCTTCTCGGAGTCTTGGAGCAACGGTCAAGTTGTTTCCTTGTGACTTATAGGTGACGAGTTTGAGCCGTAAAATCAACCACCGATGCTTGCATCAGGGTCATAGTTGCATACATCCCTCCCCCTTGGGTGTCCCTTTTCCTGACCCTGCATGTACGCGGAATGCTTTGTGCACTTTTTTTACATAGTTACTTACCTTCTCAAAAAAAAAAATATATGAAAGAAGGGAAGTTCATATAATATATTTGATATCGCAAAAGAGATATGCGCGATATGTCAAAACCTAAGGGAAGTTTGTGAAATTTCTCATAATAAAAATTATGCAGAAGGTGTATAATCTTTCACAAGCATTATAGCTTCTAATACTCCTTTGCTCCTTTATAGGATCATAAAATTGGAGACACAAACAAAAAAGAAAAAGAAAAAAAAAGAAGACTACTCTTTTCACGCTTGCTTCGTCGTAAGACTGAATATTTACTTTTGATTCCGTTCCTTCTTTTCAAAATATTTATGTTGGTTTCACTTGCTATTATCTCATTTATCACTAATTTGGTAATGATTGACCAACTAAAAAAAAATTATGAAGACGAACTAAAGTAGCTGCCATTTGTCCAGGAGGTCACGGTTTGTGAAAACAGCCTCTTGCATAGATGCAAGGTAAAGCTGCGTACAGTAAACCTTTGTGGTCCCGCCCTTCCCCAGACACGCATAGTGGGAGCTTACTGCCCTTTTTAAAACCATTCTACCATCACTTTAACTAAGTGATTTTATCCCAAGTAAACATCATTTTGTCTAACTTCCATATGATTAAATAGAAAACTGAACTTCAAGGATTTTAAACTAGAAAAAAAAAATTAAAATGACATTGGATGGATTAAGCCACTTGAAACGGAGCTAATATATTACATTTTAAAAAATGTTATTGTTAGTGAAACTAATATTACAAGAGTTGGTGAACTTGCAGGAAGTTTCTACAGAAGATGACTCAAAATGATATTGAGAATATGTTAGATAACCTTAGAAGGATGAAGAGCAGAGGTGATATGAACAGCATCAAGATTAGGACACTTGAAATGGAGCTAAGATTTTTGAGTACTTTTCTCAAATACCATCATCTTCTTTTGCCTGATTCCTTTGTCAAAATCGCAAAGAAGGCCAAACTGATTGATGAAATGCTTCAATCAGTTTTTGGTGGTAATCCAGATGAATGCAAAACTAACCTTAATGTGGAAAGACTAGTATCACATTTGCTGGAATTCGTTAAAGGTAATACCAGCTTAAGGTACAATTTTGAGTCGAATTATTCCCATCTATCAGAATATATGGATTGCCTCGACAAGAATCTAAATGATGTACAAATGTTCTTGGAATTGGATACTACTGAATGGATCTTGGAATTGGATATTGAATGGACAAATAAAATGAGTTCTTTTGAGCAAGAGAAAATCATTCAGAAGCAAATGAGAATTTTAGAGCAAGTGAAAATCATTCAAAAGAAAATGAGATTTTTAAAGCAAGTGAAAATCATTCAAAAGAAAATGAGATTTTTTATATACTTTTATGCCACGGAGATAAATAGTTACATCAACCATGAGAAGTTGGAAGGTCTGCAGACTCGAATTCAGTTCATGGCTGACAATGTGGGACAATTCTGCCTTGCTCGTTGGCTTAATAAGGTTGAAGATGATATAGATTCAGATGAAGATCTAGATGATACATGCTCATATGAGGATGAAAATGATTTCGTGAGTAAACCTCCATATCTATTATGTCTGATTAAGCTAGTGGAGTTGGAAATGAAGAAGATTTTTCTTGCTGAAATAAGGGCTTCAAAGTTTAGTCAATCAACAACTTTCAGAAAGCAGAAATTACCTAAAGATTTTTCACACCAGCTCCACAATCTGCTGGTGTGTCTCAAGAGCAAGAAGCTTAACCACTTTTCCAATACTATCTCTGTTCGAAATATTAATGTGGCAATAGAGTTCTTATTGGTTTTTCTTGCTGATGTGCCAAATCATGTTATTAATGGTAAGAGGCTGAATGATGTCTTGGAAGAGGCTGGAGCTGTTGTGGGTGATGTTTTATGTGTAATTCATAGCTCTATTATCAAAGATGATACTAGCAAGATAAACCTTTGCTCGATACAGATATTGGAGAAAACTGAAAATCTAAAGGCACAACTGGAGAGGTACTACAAATCCTTAAATTTCAGTCCATCTCAATTTCCCACAGTTGGCGGATTGAGATTTCTGGATTCTCTATTAAGGAAATTGAATGAGATGATAAAATCAGAGTTAGGTTTTGATTTCATGATGAAGCCTCATATTGTTATTTTAGAGAAAGAGTTCTCATATCTAACATTTGTTTTCACAGATGTTGCAAAGGTGCAGCATGTACATGAAATTCTTAAAGATTTTCAGAGGCGTACTATCAATTTGGCATACGAAGCTGAACTTGCCATTGACTCTATTCTTGCTCAGTGTAATTCTCTTTGGTATCTTTTTTGCTCACTTCCTACAATCTTAAAGGAGATCAAGCATATTAGTGCGGAGGTGACCAGGATGTGGTCGGACAACCTTGCTTTTAAGCCATTCTCTATGGTAGAGCCTTCTAAATATCCAGCTACTCAACATAGCAATCTTATGAATGATGAGGAGATAGTTGGTTTTGAGAAAGAGACTGAAAGAATAATTCGGTATCTGACGCGAGGGACAAATGAGCTAGATGTCATCCCAATTGTTGGGATGGGGGGACAAGGTAAAACAACTTTTGTTAGAAAGTTGTATAATAATGACAACATTATTTATCATTTTGATGTTCGAGCATGGTGCGTTATTTCTCAATCATTTAGCCGGAGAGAGCTATTACAAGATATTTTCAATCAAGTTACCGGTTCTAAGGAAAAGGTAGATGAGGTTGGCGAACTAGCTGACAAATTGAGGAAAAGCTTAACAGGAAAGAGATATCTCATTGTCTTGGATGATATGTGGGATTGTATGGCATGGGATGACTTAAGACTTTGTTTCCCTGATGTTGTAAATAGAAATAGAATTGTAGTAACAACTCGTCTTGAGAAAGTGGGTGAACATGTCAAGTGCCATAGTGATCTTTATTTCCTTCCTTTCCTCATGCCCGAAAAGAGTAGGGAATTGTTGCAGAAAAAAGTGTTTGAAAACAAAGCTTGCCCACCTGAACTACACGATGTGAGTCTAGATGTTGCAAGACGATGCAAAGGGTTGCCCCTAGTAGTTGTCTTGGTAGCTGGAATAATCAAAAAGAAGAAAATGGAAAGATCTTGGTGGCATGAGGTTAAAAAAGCTCTATTTTCCTATCTTGACCGTGAGTCTGCAGACTATAGTCAGGAAACTATGCAATTAAGTTATGATAACTTACCCGACTATTTAAGACCTTGCCTTCTCTACATGGGGATGTTTCCAGAGGATGAAAGGATCCCAGTGTCGAAATTGATAAGTTTATGGATCGCGGAAGGTTTCATACAGAACATTGAATGTGGGAGATTAATGGAAGAGACAGCAGAAGGTTACTTGATGGATCTCATTAGCAGTAACGTGGTAATGGTTTCAAGGAGAAGCTATAACGGTAAAGTCAAATACTGCCAGGTTCATGATGTAGTGCTTCACTTTTGCTTGGAGAGGAGTAGAGAAGAAAAGTTTATGTTGGTAGTAAGGGGGAACATTCAACCTTCCAATTTGAAGGAAAGTCGAGTGAGTTTAAATAATGAGCTTTCTAAGTTTGCATCCAAAACGTGGAAGCCTTGCCACCAACACTTGAGGTCACTGATAACTACCAATGGAGGAGAATATTTATATTGGAATCCCTTCGGTGAGGTTATTAATTTGATGAGGCTTCTTAAGGTCTTGGATTTGAGTTCCCATAAATTGGGTCGTTTGTCGTTAGATGCGTTGAAACCACTAATTCACCTCAAGTACGTTGCACTTTTCATAGATACATTTGATTTTCGTGGGAAGTCACATCTGCCCCATCTAGAAACATTAATTCTCAAGTGTTCCAAGTATACACGGTTGTCAGGGAATTTTTTGAAAATGAAAAAATTAAGGCATGTGGAGTTTACTGAAACTGGTTTTATTTGGGGAAAGCACATCAATGAAGAATCCTGTAAGTTGGAAAATTTGAGGATATTAAGGGGTGTTCAAGTTAAACTCGATGATGATTGCTTGAATGTTTTAGTACAGGGGTGTCCTAATCTTCAAGAACTTGAAATCTATTTTTTCAGAATTGATTCTGATGAAGAAAATATTTGTCTCAATATGGAGAGTCTTAACCAGCTTCAATCACTTCGCCTTTTCTTTCCCTTGTCCGCTGTTGTACCCAAGTTACACTTGCCTTCAAATATAAAAAAAATTGGTACTATGCAGGGCTCCGATGGAAAGCACGATTTTCTCTATTGCAGGACTACCAAGTCTGGAGTATCTCGAATTAAGGGATCCGCATTTTGTTCATTCCGGAGAGTGGTGCCTTGGAGATATTACGTTCCCTAAACTTAAGTTGTTGAAACTTGTGAGCTTAGGTATCTCAAGGTGGGATGCCTCAGAGGAATCTTTTCCCCAGCTTGAAACACTTGTTATAAAAATGTCCAGGTATCTCGAGGAGATCCTCCTTAGCTTTGCAGATATTCCAACACTGAAACAGATTAAGCTGATGTGGTGCAAGATCAATAAATCTCTGATGGCTTCAGCTGTGAGAATTAAGAAAGAAGTTGAAGAGAATGAAGGATGCGACCGTATTGACCTCATCACCACTGATGTAAGTAGAAACAAACTCCAATGTGATGTTTTAGTATCTTAATTTGCATCTAATGTGCAAAAAAGATGTTCAATACAGGATTTTTAATGGATTTTTCTGGCGGCTGTGAGTCAAGCATGTGCTTGTCCCAATAACATGGTATACCTTCAATTTGATGATATTTGAAATTTTAAATGTTTGCTTTCTCTTAATTTCGATCTCAAATTAACAAGGATGTGTTGAATTTGACAATTGATTAGGCAAATGCAGCAAAAGCACAGACAGAACGGATGTAGTTCTTTCTTAGCAAATTGTTGTAGTCAGCTAGCGGAAACCCCAGTCTCCTTATACTGTAACATTACCACTGTTTGCTAAACCTGTTTTGATTGATCGATTGAGATGCATACCCTCTTTTTTCTGGATGTTTCTAATAAGCCTAAGACTAAGCCTATGATATATTCAAAGGTTTTGATTGGCGCAAGGCCTTTGATTTAGGCCCTAATTCCTGATGCCGAATGATTATTTAGAGGAAATTTGTCTTTGATTTAATTATCTTGTGGTTGTTCTTCATATATACCTATGTGTTATAGAAGACTTAATCCCCAAGTAAATAGAAAGATGATTTGTAAATTATATTGGTACTAGAAAGAAAATAATTAATATTGTAAAGCGTTTCTGGACAGCAGAATACTGTGATAAATGCAAACGAACATATCATAAAAGTAAATAGAGCTGGAACTTCTGCCAGAATAGTTCAGGACACAATAGAAATAATGAATATACAAAATGGAAATTATAACCAAATTGTTGAGGACCTAAAATCTTATGGATTCAACCCATAAGCAGGACAATGACTTCCCAAACTAGTGTCCAAAATCATTTTTTTTTTTTTAAAAAAAATCAAAATCAGGACAATAAATCTTGGTTGAATGATACAAAATCTAGCCTCTGCATTTCAAGTTTAATATATTTTTCAAGGGGAGCCTTAGCGTAACTAGTAAAGTTGCAGTCATGTGATCAGGGGATCAAGAGTTCGAGCCTTGGCATAACTGGTAAACAATTATCTGTCTATCTGCACTAATAATATGATAGCACATGTTATTCATTAAAAACTGCAACCAAGGTCTTCTATCAGGTATGTTACTATATAAATCTACTTTGTATACTGTATTTTGAATCCCTTTTACATAGCCCAAAAGTATAGCTCAGTGGTCATGGAGGTTTAAAATCTTTGTTAGGTTGCTCCCTTAGCGGAATTCCTGCATCCACCACTGTTAGGGTGCCACTAGTAATAATCAAAGCAAATGAACCAACAATACAAATAGTAAAAGAAATCTGCAGACAAGCCGATACAGACATACAAGACTAATACTAACCATGTCAATGACAAAAAATTTCCGAGGTCTATATCCAGGACATTATTTATGTACTTTAACAGAATATGGTGCATAGAGAGTTTCTGAAATATTTGGAGAAGCAAATATTGAGAATATGTAATTGATTTAAGCTTTTGTTCTCTACTACTCTATGCCCTTCATCACAGTTTGACAAGCTAGGGATTTGTAATTTATATTTGTAGTAGAAAGAAAACAATATTATAGAAGTGATTCTGCTACGCAATCGCAGTGCACCAGCTGATAGCAGAAAACTGCAGATGCAACATGGTTTCAAAATGTGATGAGACCGCGTCCTAGGCGCCAACCCAAACAATCCCAACAAGTCTCAAATAGTAATATTGACTTGCACAAAGGTTCAAAATGAGTGGTTGGGTTGTTACAGGTTCTTGAGCAAGACGATTCGTAAGTAATACATCACATTATGCTTGGAATATTCACTCTCAAATACTTTTGCTACTACCACTATTTTTACTCATTGGTGCCAAGAAACATCAGCAGAACTTTGAGATAAATGCAAACAAACATATCATAGAAGTAAAGAGTACAGGAACTTCTGCCAGAATAGTGCAGGACACTTCGGATCAAGTAATTATGTTATGCCTGATTTTCCAATTCCCCGAGCAAACTCTTCGCATTTGCAAAGCATACCTGGGTCAGCCTTAATTCGCATTTGCGGGGAGTCAGTGTTCGCATTTGCATACAAAACTTCGAATTTGTGAAATGGGGGCTGGGCAAGCAGTGATCTCAAATGCAATCAATGGATCGCATTTGCGGAAGGAACATAATTCGCATTTACGAACTATTAGTCGCAAATGCGATGGAAGCAGGGATGTGCAACCTTCGCATTTGCGATAGGTTCTTTGCATTTGCGAACCCCAGGTCGCAAATGCGACACCTGCAACTAATCAAAATTTGACTTATCCGGGATTTTTGGTTCATTCTTCAAATTTTCAAACTCAAGAACCTTAGAGGCGATTTTTCAAAGAACTGTTCTTCCCCAAATCATTGGTAAGTGGTTCTAAATTAGTTTCTTTCAGTCTTTCACTACTTTTCCTAAGATTTCAACCTAAAATCTAGAGTTTTCAGGATGAAAATTTGGGGATTTGGGTAGAATTAGCAATTTTTGTAAAATTAGGATTTAGGCCTCAAATTGGGTCGGATTCTAAAATAAATTACATAACCGGGCTCGGGGGTAAATGGGTAATCGGATTTTGGTCCAAATTTCGGGTTTGGACCAAGCGGGCTTGGGAGTTGACTTTTCTTGACTTTTCCAATAATGACCTAAATTGAATTTTTTTTGCAATTGTGGGTGATTCTTAAGGCTTATTTTGAATCATTTGGTTGGTAATTTGCTAGATATTATTGGTTCGGGGGCTTGTTTGAAAGGAAAAGTTGTATTTGAGCTTTGAGTGGTCTTTAGAGCGAGGTAAGTGTTGTGTCTAACCTTGACTTAAAGAAATTAGGAACCCTCAGACTATGTGCTATGTGAATTTCATGTGAGCGGCGCATATGCAAGGTGACGAGTGCTTATACGCTGCCGAATTATATGTTTTCCCTGATTTTCCGCTTTTCCTTAGTTATTCCCTTCCCTATCTTAACTATCATGCTCTAAATGTTTTCCATGCTTAGTTGCTACTTGTTAATCGGTATCTCCTCCTATTAATGATGTTAGCTCTTCCATAGTTTCATGACACCCTGCTATTTGCTCAAATTGACTTACTTGCACCTTCTAATTATCAATTACTGGATTGGTCTCGCTATGTAGTATTACTCGTGTATATTTCTATATTGTACAAGGTTTTCTTTTTGGTTCAGTTTGGTATTTGTTGATTGTAAAGCACTACTAGAAATCCGGAAATTAGCGACCAAAATTGGACGGTCCAAAAGAGCGACCAAAGTTGGTCGGTAAAGGAGAGAAAACTATTTTAAATTTATTTTAATTAAATAACCGATCAAAGTTGGTCGGTAAAATGGTCAACAAGTTGACCTAGCTGGTGAGACTTGTTTAGTCAAAGAAAATTTCACATTACTAACCAACTTTGGTCGGTAATGCGGGACCCAGTTAAAAATCTTTAATAGTTATATTATTATTTAAAATATTTTATAAAATATAAAGAACTTATTTAAAATTACCGACCAAAGTTGGTCGGTTAATACTGGGGGAAACATTTACCGACCAACTTTGGTCGCTATACTTTAATTTCTAGAAACTAACCGACCAAAGTTGGTTGGTTATTAGGTCAACATTGGTCAAAATTTAAAATCACTTTTATATTTACAACAACAACAACAACCCAGTATAATCCCACTTAGTGGGGTCTGGGGAGAGTAATGTGTACGCAGACCTTACCCCTACCCTGGGGTAGAGAGGCTGTTTCCAAATAGACCCTCGGCATCCTTCCCTCCAAGAACTTCTCACTTTTATATTTACTATCTAAATAATATAAATGTAATCCGTTAACACTTTTGTAATACAAGGGATGAATACACTAACATATACTATAACGTGCGATATATGTAGCTAAAACGAAACGTATTTTATATATATATATATATATATATATATATATATATATATATATATGTCGTTTTATTTTTAATATTCAACGTTGCATATAAGTAAGTTATAAATCGATGAATCAATTTTCAAACAGCTATATTTGATGATAAATTATACTCCCTCTGTTTCATATTGAATGAGATACTTTCCTTTTTGGTCTGTTCCAAAACAAATGACACATTTCTAAATTTGGAAATATTTCCACTTTAAACTCTTTCATTTTATTCATTTACCCTTAATGAGAAGCTTTTATAGCCATACAAATGTCATGGCCCCTCAAACTTTTTACCCCTTAAGCTTTTAAGACCACAAATTTCAAAAGTCTTGTTGTTTTTTCTTAAACTCTGTGCCGAGTCAAACTACCTCATATAATATGAAACGGAGGGAGTACATACTAATTAGGATCTTCACAAGTCTATCAATCCCTAAAAGAACCCCACCCTTATCTATATAGATATAGATATGGGTTAGACATTTTGTTTTTAATATTCAATGATGCATCTGAGTAAGTTATAAGTCGATAAATCAATTTCCAAACAGCTATATTTGATGATAAATTTTATATACTAATTAGGATTTTCACAAGTTGATGAAAGTTCATCAGACGGTGATGATAATGATGATGTACAAAATACTCCTTGACTTTTATACACTTTGAACTAGACAAATAGAACCAGTTTTGAACAAGGTGTAATGAGCGTTAACTTAGTTTTGTTAGTTTAATTTGTTAGTTCTATTGAACTTTAATTTGTTGGTTTTAATGTGTTTTTTGAATTGTGTTGTATTGTTGTTGTTGTTGTTGTGGTGGTGGTGGTGGTGTTGTTGGGTTGTTATGGATATTTTGGTATTAAAATTATAGTTCATGAATTGAATTATATTGTTATTTAGGGATTTTGGTATGCTGGCAGGTGGTGTAGCTGCCAAAACAGGCATTTTATGCCAAAATTATTACCCAGAAAAGTGACCAAAGTTGGTCGCTTAGCTATTAAAAAAATTCTGGAAATTAGCGACCAAGGTTGGTCGCTTATATCTAAAAAAAATTAAAAATTAAAAATTGGCGACAAAGGTTGGTCGCTAATGAACCCAGATTTTATAAAAAAAATATCCTGGAAATTAGCGACCAAGGTTGGTTGCTTATGCATAAAAAAATTAAAAAACAAAAAAAAAGGGACCAAAGTTGGTCATTTATGAATTGTTAATATATATTTCTTAAAATAATATATATCTTAATTTACAGACCAACGTTGGTCGCTAATTTTTTATATATAATATTTTAAAAAATATCATAATTTAAATGTAGAGACCAATGTTGGTCGCTAAATTTATATTATTAAAATATTGTACCGACCAAAGTTGGTCGGTATTTTATTTACAGTGAACATTTGGTCATTTTAGCTAAGCGACCAAAGTTGGTCGCTAAGGCAAAAGGACCACAATATAGCTACCAAGCCTGTTTGGATGCATTTTGGTCGCTATATTGAGATAAGCGACCAACGTTGGTCGTTTTTTGTGGTCGGTGGTTGTTTCCAATAGACCCTCGGCTAGAGAAAAATAGTTATATGCCACGGAGAAAAATAGTTACGTCGACCATGAGAAGCTGGAAGGTTTGGAGACTCGAATTCAGTTCATGATGGCTGACAATGTGGGGAAGCTCTGTCTTGCTCTTTGGCTTGATGAGGATGGAGATGATACGACTCATGTCGAGGGTATGCCTCCTTATCTATTATCCTTGGTTGTGACAGTGGAGCTGGAAATGAAGAAGATTTTTCTCCGTGAATGGAAGGCTTCAAAGTTGAGTCAATCAAGAACTTTCAAGGACAAGAAATTACCAAAAAGATTTTCACATCATCTTTACAATTTTCTAGTGCATCTCAGAAAACAAAAGTTCAAGAAGTTCCATTAATCTAAAGTCTCTGCTCGAAATATTGGTGTGGCAATAGAGTTCTTGTTGGTTAAAATTTCATATTGAAATCTGAAATTGGTTCAAGTTTCACGTTGAAACCTCTGATGGAATTTTAGAGATAGAGCTCTTGTCTGTAACCAGGGTCGGCTCTAACATAGATTGGGCTAAGGCAAGTGCCTTGGGCCCCGATTTTGGGGGGTCCCATTTTTTAGGGATAAGGAGTATATTCTATAGGTTTATAGGTTTTTCTTTTATAAAACAAATTTACGTGTATAGTACTTTTCATATAAAAAGAAAGATGTTATAAAATAAAGACTGTAATGTAAAGACAAGTATAGAGAGAAACTGATATATTATTCGAATTCAAACTTATGTACATAATGAACTGAAAACTCTTTTATTTATAGAAGAAAGGAAGCTGCTATGTAAGCTGCTACTGCAAGCTACTGTGTAAGCTGCTACTACAACCTGCTATGTAAGCTACTATAAGATGTTGTGTAAGCTGCTACTTCAAGCTGTTGTGTAAGCTACTACAAGCTGGTGTGTAAGCTGCTACTATATCCGATATGGATAATCTTATACTAAGAGTAATGTTTATCCATAATAGAGTACTGAAAGGATAAGCTCATTATACCCGCTATGGATAATCTTCTACCGTAGGTAATGTTTATCCATAACCGGATACTGAAAGGATAAATATATTATACCCGGTATGGATAATCTTCTACCGGGGTAATATTTATCCATAACCGGGTACCGAAGTGATAAGCTTCTTCAGGATGCTTATTTCCAATAGAGTACTAAATAGATAAATATATTTACGGTGGAGTCCCATATGGATAAGCTTCTTCAGGAAGCTTATTTACAACGGAATATGAACATCCATAATATAATATATATATATAACACTCCCCCTTGGATGTTCATTAAAAGATAGTGTGCCTCATTAAAACCTTACTAGGAAAAACCCAGTGGGAAAAAATTCTAGTGAAGGAAAAAGAGTGCACATATTTAGTAATACGCATTTCTAAGTAAGGAAAAAAAGGAGTGCATCGCGTATTTTACTCCCCTGATGAAAACCTTGTTTCAAATATTTGAGTCTCTGCATTCTAATCTTGTATCTGAATAACCAATACGATCTGCACCACTTTTGTTAGCATTAACAAGATACATAAGTGCATAGCAATTGCACTGAGATAAAGTATTTCAGGACCAAGGAGTTCCTCATCCTCTTCTGAAGTTCGGAACGGATCCTTATTCACTTCAAGTGATCGAACACCCATTGGTGTACTTAATGGGTGCGCTTTGTCCATGTAAAGGCATTTAAAGACCTTTTTTGTATAGGCAAATTGATAGATAAAGATCACGTTTGCTAAATATTTAATTTTCAAACCAAGATAAATTTTGGATCTTTCATCTCAAATTCTTTCTTAAGATATTCAATTGCCTTTGGAGCTCTTTTGGAATTCCAACAAGATTTATGTCATCAACGTAAACATCAAGGGTAACAAATTCTGATAAAATTTTCTTTATAAAAATACATGGACAAATAACATCATTTATGTAACTTTCTTTCAGCAAATATTCACTGAGGCGATTAT
>MU717840.1:0-22305 GCA_026770625.1 Nicotiana glauca
CTCCCAAGTGGCGACTCTGAATCTCTTAATAAACGAATCCCATTTCAATTGTCCTTTAATTGGAAAAACTCCTTTACCACGCCCTTCGCGGGGTGCGGTAGCGCTAAAAGGAGGTGTGGCAGCCGCCGTCGCCCCTCTCCATGGTTGCGCCGCCTGCTGGAAATCACCCACCGGCAGCGACCGTCGTCCAAATCACCCCCAAAATTTTACCATTTCTCCTCTCAACCTCCTCTCCATGAATCCAAACTCCAAATCATTTAAATCCTCACCAATCTCCATGAATCTCAGAAAATCTAAAACCCTAGCAGCCACTTTTTTCATACATTAGGGAAGATTGAGCCCTTTTCTCCATATAAATTTTACATACATAGATAGAGCTCAGTGGGGTCTAACTTTCCATGTTGGTCTTAATCCTAAAAACCGACCACCAAAATTCCGACGAAGTCGCGAGCGGCTTCCTCTTCTCTCATGTCCTATCACCGACCCCAAAACGTCCTTTTCTTGTTGGCATGACGATGGTATTAATATCCCAATTGCTGAAATTTTATTGTTCTAGCGTCTGCCTGCCAGAAATGGGTGTTCAAGGGTCGAATCGACGTTATTCATTGACTTTGGCATTCTCCGGGTTGCTCGAGTCAGCATAAGGTTCCCTCGTTGGGTACATCTTAATTCTATTCACTAATTTTGTGTTTTTCTTCATAATTAGTATTAGTTTTAAGTTGTGTCTTAATTTTTGTTTTCTTTCTTCTTTTTGTTTTGTTAATCCATTTCTGATCGCGCCCTCATTCATTTAGTTTGTTTGGATTATTTATGTCAATGCTAATACGTTGTTTGCTTAATCGTTAGATTTTATTTTGTATCGAATTAATTATATTAGCATTAGTTTAATTTTTGAAGTTTGAAATGCTAAATTTTCTGCTTTTGCACTTGTTAAAGTAGTATGATGGTTTGATTAGTTTGTGAAGGGTAAAAGGTAAATAATGAAGTAGGGTAAATGTTTGATTTATTTTTTTTACTGTTTGTGGACTATTTGGAGTACAATACTCCAAATATTGTTCATAGTTGGTTAAAGTTTGTCAGTTTGGATATATTTTTGGTGAAAAGGACAGATTGGTAATGATAACTCAAGATTTTCCTTCTCCTATAAAGAGAGGGACTTTCTTTCACTTTGGGGGGGGGGGGGGAGACACACAAAATCTTACACTTAGATAACATCTTGAGAGTTATTTTGAATACACAAAAACAAACTTGAGAGAGAAATCAGAAGCTGAATACATAAAGAGTAAGCTGAAAATTGTGAGTTTTTGGTTGAGTCTTAGAGTGCAAAATCTTTCAGAAATATATAAGAGTCTTAGAGTTTGATTCTTGGTTCATTATCTTAGAGAATCACTAGTTTTAGTGAGATTTATGGGTTTTATTAACACGGATTCACTACTGGTTTATTGTTGTTTCTGTTGTCATCGTTGCCGGGATCTCTGTTTCATTCATCACTGATCTTAGTTTTTCTCTTATCCGGTTATTCCTTACATACTACTGTAATTTTGGATTAGAGGTGAATGGATGAAGCTATTTGATTTCTCTTTAGTTTATTAGGAGTTAATAAACTTCGAATCAATCTGTTTCTTGCATGGTTTTGGGCAATGTAAGCATGTTTAATGAATCTTTGTAGTTGTATTCACGATCAAAGTGTTATGATGTTCGGACTTACGATTACTTTGTGTTTGTGAGGACTCACTTTGTTAATCTTAGGAAGGTTATCACGTTCTTTAATATTAAGTTATTACTGTTGTTTTTCTTTCAAGCTTGAATGTACTGTTTCATTTCTTTCTGGGCTGCAATACAAAGTATGAAAGACTGCTTGGTAGATGATATTTTTGCCTAAGCAAGTTTGGCTCAAAGTTGAATCCTTAATTGTGTGTGCAAGTCAGTAGTGATTTGCATGTTATATGCCTCATGTTTTAGCTTATTTAAACTTTTCCATAAAAGAAACAATGGCTATTGAAAGGAAAAAGTATTAGAATAAGTGAAACTCTTTATTTTATCTATGAGGCAATCCACTGCTTTGTTCTTAATTTCACAAATTTGAAGTTCAATTTTGTTCACACATTTGAAGTTCTTCAGTTTAGTTGTAGGTGTTAGTTATGTGTTTGGATCATTAATTTTGAATATTGTGCTCTAGGAATGTTGAGAAACCATTTGTGGTCCAAGGTATTTATTTGTGATATTAATTAGTTTTCACAAATGTTGTAAATTCCTAAAAGTACTACAAATAATTGATTATCATAATTTTGGATTTGCTTGTGAGGCGCAATTATGATAAATCAATTAATTTTATTTTTGATCACGCATTCGCTTGCGTAGCGTAGTTATGATAGTGTAATATTATCCAAATCTTTTTTTAATAATAATTTTAATATTCAAGAAATAAAGGCGGACATAGGCAAAAGATGAAAACCAAATAAAGCGTAGATTATTTAAAATTAATTTAAAGCCAAGTGTAGTCAATAAAGCGACCGTGCTAGAACCACAGAACTCGGGGAATGTCTTACACCTTCTCCCCGGTCAATAGAATTTCTTATCCGGACTTTATTTTCGCAGACCAATAATAAAAGAGTCAAATCTTCCTTTAACTATGGATTCACATAAAAGGTGACTTGGGACACCGAAAAATCTATTTCAAGTGGTGACTCTGTAAATAAATAATCCTACTCAAATTTGTCACTTTAATTGAAAAAACTCTTTAATCCACAAATCCATACACTTATATATTTTTGGAGGGTAAAAAGGGATGTGACGCCCTCTACTGAAGGATTTGCTCCCTTTACAATAGATCTTTCTAATCCTTTTTATGTGCATCTATCAGACAATCCGGGTAGCCAATTAGTACTTGTCCCATTCAATGGACATGGTTTTGTATTGTGGAGAAGTAGCATGCTTACTTCTCTTTCTGCTAAGAACAAATTAGGTTTATTAGATGGGAGAATTGCCCAACCTCCTGCAAACTCTCCCTTTTATTCCTATTGGGAGAGATGTAATGACATGGTGAAGTCTTGGATTATCAACTCTATTTCCAGAGACATAGCCAAAATCGTCATGTGTTTTAGGACTGCAAAGGAGGTTAGGACTGACATTAATAAAATATTTGGGCAGTCCAATGGATCTAAATACCTTCAAATTCGGAGAGAAATCAGTTTAACTATCCAAGGGTCATCTGATATTTTCACTTACTTCACCAAATTTAGGATTCTTTGGGATAATTAAATTCCTCATATGTAGGCCCTATATGCTCTTGTGGAGCTCTTCCCAAATTTATAGAGGATCAATAACTATTTCAATTCCTAAATGGGCTAAATGACTCATATTCAACTGTTAAAAGTCCTATTATGCTCATGAATCCCTTACCACCAATAAGAAAATCTCACTCTCTATTGCAACAAGATGAGAGTCAAAGAGAAACTCAAGCTTCAGTCCCAAATTTTTCTAATGAATCTGCCTCATTCTCTGCATCCTCAACCACACCAATTAGAAATTTCAATTAAAGGATCAACTTTGACTCTAGGAAGACCAACTCTATTTCTTGAAAATACTTCAAGAAACTCGTACACATAGTAGAGAAATGCTACAGATTAAATGGTTTTCCTGCAAATTTCAAATTTACCAAAGGAGAGAAATCAGCTTCATGTGTCCAGTCTGACATCCCAATCAATCAGTCTATAGTTTCTCCTCAATCATCTACTGAGAATTCTGCTCATGGTTTCACCAATGAACAGTATCATCACCTGATGACTTTATTCCAACAAGTCCAAGTGTCTCCTAGTGCTGGTTCTGATAATTTTCATGTTAAGGAATCTGGGTTTGCACATTTTGCAGGTTTGTTCACTGCTTATGCTGCAGAATCTACTGATTCTCATATATGTGCATCTTTTTAATTAGGTGTAAATCCTTATATATTAGACTTAGTGGCAAAAAATCGCAGGACTACACACAAACACTTACTTCACAGCCTTATACCTTTACCTAAATCATTTCTTGTCACTCTACCTAATGGATGTAAATTTAAAGTGTTGTTAATTGGTTCTTTACATCTCAGGCATGACATAACTTTACTCAATGTCCTTCTTGTGCCTTCTTTTTATTTTAATCTAATCTCTATACTTCAACTATTTCAGCTGAATTGTATAGCTATTCTTACCAAATTTAACTATTCTTTACATGTCCATTCTCTAAAGAGGCCACGAGTAATTGGTAAGGTGTTGGGAGGCTATACTATTTGCATCTTGATGCTGAATTATTTCCATATCAACATGTTTCTTCTGCTCCTTCAAATTCTGTTTCTTGCAATAATTTTGATTTTTTTACAATTCTGTAAATAATTTGCCATGTAATCAGACATCTACTATGAATAAAATGGATTTGTTTTAGCACCAAAAATTAGGTCATATGACTTTTCATAGAATAACATGTATTCCATTCTTGTCTAATAAAGTTTCTTCAAAGCAGTCTTTCATATCCTCTATTTTTTCAATGGCTAGACAACAAAGATTACCTTTTTATGACAGCCACATTCATTTCACTGCTCCTTTTCAGCTGGTTCACATTGATGCTTGGTGAACCTATAATACTAGGACATACAATGATTTTAGATATTTCTTAACTAGTTGATGATGATAGTAGATCTACCTAGACTCACCTTTTATCCTGTAAAGGCAGTGCTCTCTTTGTGTTAATATCATTCACCTCTATGGTCAAAAAATATTTTCAATCCTCAGTCCAAACTTTCAGGTCTGATAATGCTTATGAGCTTGGTAATAGCTATGAAGCTGCTATTTTTTTAGCAACTATGGTATTCTGCATCAGACTACTATTCCACATACACCATATTAAAATGGTGTAATGAAAAGAAAATATAAACATCTATTGGAAGTTTCTAGAGCTCTCTTTTTCCAATCTAAACTTCCTCACAAATTCTGGGATGATTGTGTATTAACTGCTACTTACTTGATCAGTAGAATGCCTCTAACTGTCTTAAACAACATTTATCCTTATGAAAACTGCATGTTAATCCTCCTTCTTATGCTCATTTAAATTTTGTTGGTTGCTTATGCTTTGCAACTTCTCCCAAGTTTGGAAGGGATAAGTTTCCAATCTAGAGCTATACATAGTCTTTTCTTAGGATATCCCTGGGCAAGAAGGGTTACAAACTCATGAACCTTTCCAATTATTCTATTTTTTACTCTAGGGATGTGGTATTCCATGAACACATCTTCCCTTATGGTTCAGCAACATCTTCTTCCAGTCCTCCCTTCTTTTTCCACCCTTTGTGGCTATTGATCCTTCTTCTGCTCCTACTGATGCAACAGAAGTTCCTACAACATCTGATATTTCTTCCCTTCCTATTGCTGAAGCAAACATTCATGTTGCATCCTCTACCTCACCTATTTCTTATCATTCTACCTCTTATTTTACACCTATATCCTCTCCTCCTTATGTATATTAGTCTTCACCACCTACTCCTGCTTTAAGAAAATCTACCAAAACTATCATTCAACCATCCTACCTTCAAGACTATGTTTGTAACTCTGTCCTTCCTCTTACTCCTATTTCTGCAATATCTAAGGTGTCCCAAACTGGGCTACATGTGCATGAACCTCAATATTACCAAAAGGCAACTTCTCATTCTGCTTGGCAAGAGGCAATGCTAAAGGAATTCCAGGATCTTGAGTCCAATCAGACTTGGGAACTTATTCCCCTTCCTCCTCACAAAAAGGCCATCCATTGTAAGTGGGTTTACAAGATTAAATAAAGGGTAGATAATTCCATTGATAGGTACAAGCAAGGCTTGTTATTAGAGGTGATACTGAAAGAGAAGGTACTGACTTCACTGAGACCTTTTCACCTGTTGTCAAGTTGACAACCATTAAGTGTCTCCTGACCTTAGCTGTGAAAAGTGGCTGGACTCTTTTTCATTTGGATGTGAAAAATACCTTTCTTCATGGTGACCTTCATGAGGAAGTTTATATAAAGATCTCGCCTGGAATGGATGTCACTTATACTTCTGAATCTTCTCCATTGGTTTGTAATCTTAAGAAGTCTTTATATGGCCTCAGGCAGGCTTATAGACAATGATTTTCTAAATTGTCTGAAGCACTGCACCCCAGAGGCTACATTTCTAGTCCCAATGACTATTCCCTCTTTATAAAGTCTTCTTCTGGTTCTCTAGTTGTGTTGGCAGTCTATGTTGATGATATATTGTTAGCTGGTGATGATATTACTGAACTTAACTCTTTAAAACAGTTTTTAGACTCTCAATTTAAAATCAAGGATCTAGGTTTGGTACACTACTTACTTGGTGTGGAAATTTCTCAGCATCCCCAAGGATACTTAATGAATCAGCAGAAATGCACCACTGATCTCCTTCAAAAATTCCACTGTCATCACTTCTCCCCTATTTCTACTCCTATGGATCCTTCTGTTAAGCTTACTGTGGACATGAGTGCTCCTGTTTTTGATCCTAGTGTATACAGAAGACTAATTGGGAAATTCAATTTCCTCCAACATACAAGACCTGATATTTCTTTCTTTGTTCAACACCTAAGACAATTTCTTTCAAAGCCCCAAGTACCCCATATAATGGCAGATATCCATGTTCTAAGATACTTTCTGAATGATCCTGCTCAAGGTATCATGCTCTCTAGTTCTGTTGATTTGTCTCTTGTGAGGTTTTCTGACTCTTATTAGGGATCTTGTGCCATCTCCCAAGTTTGTGAGTGGGTTTTATATATCTCTTTGTGGAAGTCCTGTGTTCTGGAAGAATAAGAAACAACCTACAATCTCCTTGTCTTCAGTTGAGGCTGAATATAGAGCCTTGAGGAAGTTGGCTGCATAGGTTGCTTGGTTGGTCAGGCTTTTAGGGGATCTTGGTTTGGTTATTTCATATTCTTTTCCTGTCTATTGTGACAGTCAAGCTGCCATCCACATAGCGAAGAACCCTATTTTTCATGAGTGTACCAAACACATCGAGATTGATTGGCACTATGTGGCAGAGTGCATCACTGCCATTCTTCTTACTTTGCACTTTGTCTCTTCTTCAGGTCAACTAGCTGATATTATGACTAAAACATTACCCAGCCAACTGCATTATAGTATTCTTGGCAAGCTTGGTATTTCATCACCCTCAAGCTTGAGGAGGGTGTTAAAGCACAGTCTGTTGCACACACAGCTGGCCCAACACTATGAACCGGCCCAGTCTCCTTTATTCCTTATTCTTATACATTCAATGTATTGTTTAAGTGTAATAATGGGCCTTTCATTTTTTACACATTTTTTCCTGTAAATATAAATATTGAACGAGTTGAGAAATAAAGAGGTTAGACAGATATTTTCCAATTTTCATTTCTCTGTTTCTCTTTCTTCTTTGTCGAACCTTCTAGGGTTTGTCTCTAATGGAGTCACCATAGCTCGTTGATGTCACACCTCCTTTTTACTACCCCTGAAAGGGTATAAGAGAGTTTTCTCCAATTTAAGTGACAATCAAAATAAGATTGTTTTATTAAATTCAGAGTCGCCACTTGGGATGGTTTATGGTGTCCCAAGTCACCGGTTTAGAACTCCGAATCGAGGATATTTGACTATGTTTTAATGTCTGCAAAACATAGAAATTCGAGTAAGGAATTCTGTTAACCCGGGAGAAGGTGTTAAGCACTCCCGAGTTCTGTGGTTCTAGCATGGTTGCTTTGATCATACTTTACTTAATCATATTGTCTAATTACTCATTTTAGATACTATGTGCATTTGCCTTTTTAATTAAGAAATTCAAAACAGGTCACACATACACGTACCTATTTGCACGAACGCATACTCCAGTTTTATTTTTAGAATCGTAATTATATCACGCGAACGTGTACTCAATCACAATAGTACATTAAATAGCGCCTAAAGGCCTTTCTACGAATATTCAGTTTCAAGATCTAGTTATAATTATTGTGAGGGCCATGAATTATGCATGGGATTCATTTGTAAATGGCACGCCTCAACTTATTTTTTTAAAAAAACTTATACAACTAAAGTGAATTATGGATGCTCATTTTTAATCTAATTAAAGTCCAATCTAAAACTATTAAGTATAAGCAAGTATTGGATAGATTACTGGGCACTTAATTATTTTAGGAGAAAACTGGGCCAACAGGAGGCCCAATACTGTCTAAAGATCCTTAAAAGAAAAATCAAAATTGGGCTCGAAATTGAGCCCAAAAATGAGGGCGAACGGAAATCGGCCTCAACGGTTCCAATTGGGTCAATAACAGGCCCAGCTTTTAAAGACAAGCTTTCAGTGTTTACAAAACAATTATTAGATTAGCAAAAAATAGGGAAGAAAGAAAAGAAGAAGGTGTTGAATACACTTGGGCCGAAATTGAGCCCAAAACATGGGAAAAAATAAAATAAAGGCAAGTCCCAGGAGTCTAATTCAAACCCAGCTGCCCCATTTCGGGCGAGGGCAATGGGCCACGCGGATTGCAATAGATTAAATCCAAAGTTCAAACTGGATGGCCCGCCTGGCTCCCTTGCTAAGATTCAATATCTTCTAATACTCAAATAACTACACCATTATTCGATGACAGTGAATATGCTAAACATACTTTAAGCTATTGATTAATTATGCCAACATCTCATGCATAAGCACCTTATCAATCTTGAATTTTAAGATGGCAACTATACGAATTAAACAATGATCTTCCTTTTGGGAAATGTGTGAACCAGAGCCTTGGACTTATGCCATGGCCAGAAACACTCATCATGCCCTTTCAACAAAACAGACGAAAGAAAAGGGCTAAATCATCATGCAACTGTCTTAGATTTTCAGCAGGTCTAATACATTAAAATAAAACTATTTGAAGCATTCAGTCCTGAACCTCACAGTTTCTTTATACATCACATCTACCTACATGTAAATTCAATATAAATTTAACAATAACCACGGACTTTGAACCATTGATGAGCAATTAACTATTAACAAAAGATCGTACACGACTCAACCTATGAAATAGCAAACAAACTCAACCTAAACTATCAAACCAAATATCTACAACTAAAATTTGGACCATAATCTTCCATAAGGCTGCCAGCTCTTCCCACACATAAGTAACATTTATTTCAGCTTCTAACTCTCATTGATCTGATCATGTCGGGATCAGATCCAACCAAGATCCTGGCTACACACATGTTGACCACTAGATTATCACACAAAACTCAACCCACGAAGCAAGATTATTAGGCATGAATGAACAAATAAAATAGTGTATATAATTCAAACCCAACAGATACCAAATATTGCACTTAAAACATAAGAAAATATGTTTTTATAGCATAAGAAACATTAAATAAATAGATATATATAGGGTCAAGAAAATTCAAACGGTATTACACTTATGACGATGAATGGCGTCATAACAATCTATCATACAAACAGCATTTCTAGCATTCATTTTAAATCAGATTTACAGAGGTTTTAGCATAAGGCCATGGTGTGTACCTTGATGCTTGAAAATTGATCCAAAATACGAAATAGAAATAGATAGCTCAACAGTAGAGAAACATGAATATTAATCAATACACAGCTTCAATATCAAGTCATAATTGCTCAAAACCCCGGAAATACCAAGAAAGATTCTTAAACTTTGTCACCAAAAGAAAAGAAGAAGAGGCTCCTAGCTGAAATTTCTTTAGAAAGATTTTTAGGGTCTATTTTTTTGTGTCTAGAGAGTGAAGAGAGTGCCTTATTTATATCTCAGAAATCTATTATGCGCCTTTCAAGTCAAGGAATAATTTTTTCCCAAAAACACCCCTCACAAAGTATCTTTTCTAACAGCAATTCGACAGCTAGGCATTTCTAATTGGCTTCAGCAACTTGTACTGGTAGAATAACACAAGTTGTCCATGCCCCAAAACATTCTAGATACCTTATCTGAAAATTCTCATTTCTAACTCCTAAATTACCCCCCTTAAGCTTTCAATTATTCAACTAACCCCTATAAGTTCCTGTCTATTCCCAAATAAGGACTTACAAAACATCAAGCAAAGAATAATACGAAATAAAAATTAAAGGAACAAAATCATCAAGCCATTGGACCTTTAGGCTAACCATAAACCAACTCAAAAAAGAAACGAAAACAGAAATATTCAAACCTAAAACCAAAATGAGTCTCAAAAGAAAATTGTTAAAACCCATTGAAACCGAATACTGAGATGAAGACCTCATAAAAGTCTAATAAACATGAATATAGACATTAAATTTAACCTAAACTAAACATGCAAACTATGTAAAGAAAACAAATACGGAAAGGAAAAATTACCCAGGAAGCAAACAAAAATCATGAAGGAACAAAATCCGGAGTTAGAAGATTTTCATCGGTTAACCTAAATTAATCTAAAAATATAATTAAGCTTCAAAAGTCATTTTACAAATCCAGAGGAGAAGGAAAAAGATACCAGCTCTCGAAATCACATGCATTTTGTCCGGTCAAGGCAAATCAACCGGATTTCGGCGACTCCGGAATGATTTTAAACTTACATTAATCAATGGCTCTTAAATAAAGCCATTAGCTAATGTTAGTTTTAGACTCAAGGCGTGCTAAATCAAAGGAGATATCGAAGAAAAGACTTGACATCTTCTGACCATTTTTAGATCCAAAACTTAAAGAGTTTTGGGGTTTTTTTATTGGAACTAAAATGGAATATGGGGTGAGGAGGAGGAGGAGGAGATTATGGGGTGTGAACTTGGGGCCATTTGGACGATTTTGGATTCTTAGGTTTGGTGTTCACATCTGAAATTGGAGGATTTTGGTGCGGATTTAAGGGAAGCCGTTTTTGAATTCGGAAAGAGGAGAGAACAAGGATTATAGGGTGTAATTTTAGTGATGTTTGGAGGTGGTCCGCCGCCGTGGGCCATTTCCGATCGGCGGACCACGGCGGAGATGGCAAAGTGTATGAGGGCAGCTATGGTTTGGGTGTTTCTGAGTTTGAGAGATGGAGATGGGAACTGAGGAGGATTCGATGGGGTATGGGGCGTTTGGATAGTTTTATATTTAGAGGGGTTAGTTCCGAACCGTTGAATCACTAGGATCCAACTATTGTGATCAAAGACATGGGAAACGGGGTTGTTTTGGTTGTAGTGGGGGCCTAGACCGGGTAATTGGGTATTGGGCTGGATTTGGTGCGAATTTTGGACGGGTTTTGGCTGAAACATTTGGGCTTTGGCCCAATAAATTAACTCAAACCCCCCTTCTATCCAATTTCCCTTTCTTTTTATTTTTCTTTTTATTTTCTTTTTCCTTTAATCAAAAACCTAAATTAATCTAAATTGTAAAACTAACCAATTTCCTAATTTTTCTTTTATTAATAAAAACACTAGCCCTAGGAGCTTGCCTAGCAGATTGCCAAAAAAACCAATTTCCTAAAAACTATAAAATTCCTAAATCCTAAATCAAAAAGAAAATCAATAATCTAGCAATTAAAAGGTAAAAATGTAAAATGGATCATTTTTGTAATTTTTATTTTTAGTGGAACAAATAATTAACTAATTAATCCTAAAAAATATAAAAACAAAACCTAAATGCAATGCATGGTATGTTTTGGCATTTTTCATGATTATTAATGGAAATTAAATGTCGTGCCCCAACCTTAGGAGGCGTGGTTGGCACCCGGTGCCGTGCTTGCCCGAGCGAACCACTCTGTAACTCATTCATTCCTTGTGTAACTATCATGTGCCAAATCGCCACAACTCGTAATGTACAATTTTAAGTGGGCAAATGTTATATTAATGAGCCATCGTTCATAAAACATTAATACATATGGGTCGTCAAGGCCTCTGATATACTATACAACATGAACCTCTGTTTACAAAGCCTCTAAGATTATTTGATATCAAATGGGACAGTGTGTCGGCTGACCAATAAGTATGTAGTAAAACTCTGACACGATGACTTATAGACTCGGCGGCACTCCAAATGAGGTGGAGTCTTACCGTCCTTCACTGGATGCCAATCTCGTCTATGATGAGGGCTCGTCAAACTGATTATCTATATCTGCAGGCATGAATGCAGCGTCCCCAATAAAAGGACGTCAGTACGAATAATGTACTAAGTATGTAAGGCAGAACTGAAATATAACAATAAGCCAACATTAATTAATGACATATAAGAATCAACCTGCATCTCTGAAGCGCCACCATATATTCATACTTGCATATATAATGATTCGCTTTGAGACTGTTATTCATATCATCTGATACATGACTGCCCAACTGATCAGTGGTAGCTGCCCGATCAGCCATAGAGCGGTGGCAAATTCATGACTGCCCGATCGGGCGTAGCTCGATGGTAAATATGTAACTGCCCAACCGACTGTAACTCGGTGGTAAATGCATGACTGCCCGACCGGCCGTAACTCGGTGGTAAATGAATATGCATGACTGCCCAACCGGTGGTAAATAATGATACATAACTGCTCAACCGGTGGTAACTGCCCGACCGGCCGTAGCACGGTAATAAATAAATGAAGATACATGTACATGTATCACTATATTATAAACATTAACATTTCTATAATATACCTCAATAGGAACTAAATACATACTTAGACATGCTTGAATAACATTTTACAAGAATGAATAACATGAATATCCTTAACTGCTAAGAGTAGAATCATTTATGGAATATCATTACATTTACGTATCGTTATTTGGATCATGCCAAAAGAAAGAAGGTATAGACTTAAATCATCACTTTTGGTCGACCTCACCGTATCTTTCACTGCCTTAACCATTTTAAGGATCAGTCTGACAGCACCACTTAAGTATCATTGTATTGTGTAACATTGATTTGAACTAGTCAAATGACACCATGGATACAGGAAAAAGGTTTCCATATGTTTTGGCTCATTGTCGATGAAATTCGATCCATTTGTTTGCATATTGCGAGTTTTTGGCAAAAATCATTCTTGAACTATAGCCCAAAGCTAAGGTTCATACTCATGATACTCTAGTGAACAAAATATATTCATGTACTATTTAAATTGTCACACAAATCATCCTTCCGTTAAGTTATGTCAAAAAACTAATGGCAGAAGCAAAAGAAAATACCAAGCATATGAGTTTCCCTTAAAATTTTCAAAACTACCCCTCCCGCCCAAGCAAAAGAGCATACCAAACCACACCAAAAATATAAGCACAAAAATGAACCTTTTATTAGTGACAGTAAAACCCAAGATTTCAAAATTTTCAAGTGAAAGTGCATAAGACCACCAGATGAGTGCCTTGACTGGAACTCGTTTTCAAGGTGTTTTGAGCTGGTTTTTGATGATTTTTTAGAGCTCTTTTGGACTATTTTCGAGTATATTTTCGTGGTTGTTTTTAGGCTATTTTCGCCTGTTTTTGCAATAGTTTTTGGGCTGTTGGGCAGCTACCTTTTGTTGTGTTTTGAGGGTCACTTCAACTATATTTTTTTGGACGTTTTGTGCTGGTTTTTGGGAACGGTTCGGGGACTATTTTTAACTTATTTGCAGATATTTCAGCTGTATTTTGCTGTATTTTTCAGCTGTAAATGGTAGTTTTTTGGATGGTTTTGAGTTGGAATTTCATGGCTGGACTTTCATGGAGGAAGAAGAGACGCTTTGTGGTGTGAAAATAGTAATATTTTATATGTATATACTAAATTTTGAATAACTTTCACAAAATTACCGACTTCACACTGCTAGTGGCATACATAAATTATAAAATCCTTTATCAAGCTACATAAAAGGAGTAGATTATGAAAAGAAACTTTTATTTTTGAAATCACGTAAAAGGAGTAGCTACGCAAAATCTTTTTTGAAGATGGAAGATGATTGGGAGGGAGGGGAAGCTTTGGAAACTTTAGGGAAAAACCCACGTGCCTATTAGTTTCTTTTTGACAAAAATTAACGGAAGGATAATTTTTGTCATAATTTTAATAGTATAGGAATGTTTATTGTTCACTAGGGCATCACAGGGATGAACCTTAACTTTGAGCTATAGATCAAGGATGGATTTTTGCCAAAAACTCGCATATTGCCCTACTCCTTAGAACGCAATGCTTCAGATAAGAATTTTCTTGTAAAGTTGTTCTCTATCATTTCAATATAAGAATATTATTCATAAACATATTGTTAAACCTGCCACTTAACCCCTTCATTCAGTTATTTTGAATGAGAAACGTTAGGTACAATGCCTCAGCTATCAAGTGCAGGGTGTTCAGCAAAAACCCACTTATAGCTAATTCCACAAACTGCTTAATTGGTGCTACCTCATAACCAAAGGGATTAAGAAGTCATGTCTCGTAATCTATGGAATTAGGGAGAATAATATGTGTGATGCTAGACAACTGAGTCTGTGTTTAAACTCAAAGCAGTACAACAAAACTCAACCTCGAGATAATGATGCCAATTTAATCTTGTTGATTCATAAAACCTTTGATTGCTTTGTAATAATTTTTAATGCTACCAGTGGTGAAGCCAACTTCAAGAGAACCCTTACGTATTTTTCTATACAAGCAAACGATCGTCTTATTTCCTACTCAGCAGACAACTAATTGCCTTATCTTCTTGCTCCAAAAACTCCTCTTTGAGCTTGGTACACTTGCTATTCCAACTGAATTATGCTCTACGGGTTTTCTCCCTAGCTAACCCAATTGATTTTTCCTCTCATGATAAAGGTCTCTAGATTGCCCCAGGTGACTTACTGCTTGCTTCAAGATTTGGTATATGATGCCACCTTTCAATTTAACTAATGAGTCACTAAATGAATAAAGGGGGCTGCCACGTTACGAAGGCATGAAGCTTATCAAGCTTATCCAAGTATATTTAATTACTTAGTTAATCTCCCACTAAAATAGCTAATTATCCAGTTATTCACATAATTAAGAATTATTTTAAATTACTTAAAATACTATTCACTTTTATCACACATTATATATCATACTATCAAGTACTTTACTATCATGGTCATAAGGCACCATATAAAATTAATACATATACTATTATTTTATTAAAACACCCATGTAAAAATACATATATTTTCTCAACTTCTAATTTTTCTAATCTCATATAAAGAGTACAAATTTTCGTACGCTTAATTCTTAAAATGGTAAAACGGATAACCTTCTTTTCTTGTGAAAAAATAATTTATATCTTTACAATAAAGAAATTCTTTTTATACTAAAAAATTCTCAAAATGGAAAAATGATAACTTTTGTCACGACCCAAAATCCACTAAGGGTCGTAGTGGCACCGGACACTGCTGTCAGGCCAGCCAATTAGATTACCAATTAATTCTCTCTTTTAATACCTTTGAAAATCTAAGGTTTTTCCTTCAGTTTCACATATAACAAGATCATTTTCCTGAATTCAAACTTATATAATACCAATTGGTACAAAAATTTACCGAAACCATCCAGAAACCCGGTGTCACAAGTGCATGAGCAACTACTGATAAAGACATAAAATACAACACAGCATCCGTCCGAAATACGATGGACAGAAAAGAAATACAGTTACTAGAAAGGACTTTAAAGAGCTACGGGCCGCCTTGCATATTGCAGCTCACCTAGTCCCCGAATCGTCAGTGTTTCTGCGCCCAGTAGGCCGCTAATGCATCAAGTACCTGTGCAATAAAAATGCACTGAAGTGTAGTATGAGTACGTTAATCAACATGTACTCAGTGAGTATCCCGCCTAANACGATGTGAGTTAAGCAATTCAAGCTACCAATGGGTTTACAATTCATCTACGTATACATGCTTTTGAGTCCTAACTACCCGGACAATAGTATAATAGTAGCTACGCACGGACTCTCGTCACCTCGTACGTGCTTAGCCCCCAAAAATAGGAGCACATAACCATTTTACTCACCTATGGGGTAATTTCCCCCTCACAGAATTAGAAAGGAGACTCACCTCGCTCCGAAGACTCGCAACCGGCATTCTACATCCTTCCGAAGGCTTGAACCAATGTACAATGAGCCAAAACTAGCCAATGATCATAAAAATTCATTAATATATGCTCAACTATACCTTACAACTCAATTTATAATCATTCCTAACCCCGAATGAGAAGTTGACNTAAAAATGCACTGAAGTGTAGTATGAGTACGTTAATCAACATGTACTCAGTGAGTATCCCGCCTAATCCCGAAGGGGTAGAGACGAGATAGCCAATTCCGACACTCATTAGAGGTCAATTAGCAATATTCTACAAGTGCGAGGGAAATCATGGATTTATATAAAAGTTCAAGTTGTGAAGTCAGAAAACAGGTAAACACCTCCAATAATACATCAAGGGCTTCTAAGGTTTATTCTTTATTATTTCATCAGTTCATATAAAGCAACGTAGGGGCAATTCCACATTTATAAATTTCCAAGTAATAGATAAACATGCGCAAATCACGCCGAGGTCGACGGCCCGCTCCAACAGAATGTAAATTGTGCACTGCCGAGGGTCGAGCGGCACGAACCATAGATGCATCTATTATCACCGAGGCGTTCGGCCCGTTCCATAATTAAACACATATCCTGCTCGCGAATCATCCATGCGACGCAGGCACACATAAAGTACATGCTCAATCAGTCATATAAGAACTTATCGGGAAATATTTATTCAAATAAAACCAATTCCCCTTTAACAATTTAAGAAATGAAGTTTAATTCTTTTAGAAATTTACTTACTAATTCGATGTGAGTTAAGCAATTCAAGCTACCAATGGGTTTACAATTCATCTACGTATACATGCTTTTGAGTCCTAACTACCCGGACAATAGTATAATAGTAGCTACGCACGGACTCTCGTCACCTCGTACGTGCTTAGCCCCCAAAAATAGGAGCACATAACCATTTTACTCACCTATGGGGTAATTTCCCCCTCACAGAATTAGAAAGGAGACTCACCTCGCTCCGAAGACTCGCAACCGGCATTCTACATCCTTCCGAAGGCTTGAACCAATGTACAATGAGCCAAAACTAGCCAATGATCATAAAAATTCATTAATATATGCTCAACTATACCTTACAACTCAATTTATAATCATTCCTAACCCCGAATGAGAAGTTGACCAAAATACCCTCAGGCCCACGTGCTCAGAATCTGAAATTTTTCGAAGATAAAAGTTACCCATGACCTTAGGAACTCAAATATATGATTTTATCCTAATTCCATACTCAAAATCGTGGCTAAAATCCAAGATTACAATTTTTCTAGCTTTCCAACCAAAACGCCAATATTTACTCAAATTCCCATGTCTAATTCTATGGTATAATCTTGCATTTAACTTGAGAATAAGTAGGAGTAGCTTACCTTAATATTGATGGTGAAAACCCTCCTTGAAGCTCTCCAAAAATCACCCCATGAAGTGAGAAATGAACAAAAAATGACATTGAGCCCGAATAAATGAAGGCCACTGCCTTCAGTGGTTTCCGCATATGCGGAAATATAACCGCCTATGTGGTTCCGCTTTTGCGGATTCTTGGCCTCTTTTGCAATTCCCGTCCATTCCTAGGACTTCCACTTCTGCGATGCCTTTCCCGCTTCCGCGGTCCCGCTTCTGCGGACCGTTTGCCGCTGCTGCGTCTCCAAACGACCCCAGGCTTTCTGCTTCTGCGGTCAGACCCACCGCTTCAGCGGTTCCGCATCAGCGGATCAAGGGCCACTTCTGCGGTCCTTCCTGCCCCCGCCCTCGTCCGCTTCTGGGGTTTCTTCTTCGCTTTTGCGGGGACGCTTCTGCGGTCCAATTTCCGCAGAAACAGAAATACCAGATACAAGCAAACTCAATTCTTCCAAAACTCCAATTTTTGATCCGTTAACCACTCGAAATCCACCCGAGGCCCCCGGGACCCCAACCAATCCCAAAACACATTACGGACTTGCTCGAGGCCTCAAATCATAACAAACAACGCTAAATTCATGAATTACACCCCAATTCGAGCTTTATGAACTTTGAACTTTCCAACTTCTATTTCTGATGTTTAAACCTATCAAATGACGTCCGATTGACCTCAATTTTTGCACGCAAGTCATATTTGACATTACGGACCCACTCCAACTTCCAGAATTCGATTCCGACCCCGATATCAAAAAGTCAACCTCTGGTCAAACTCCTCAAAAATCTTCAAATTTTTGTCTTTAGCCAAATGGCTTCAAAATGACCTACGGACCTCCGAATTCACTTTCGATCGCGCCCCCAACTCCAGAATCACCATACGGAGCTATTCACAGTCTCGGAATTCCAAACGGACATCGATAATACTGAAATGCTCTTCAAGCCAAACATATGAAACTTCTCCTAAAATGCCAACTTCTAAAAGGCGCCAAAACGCTCCCGGGTTATCCAAAACCCAATCCGGGCATACGTCCAAAAATCATCATACGAACCTGCTGGAACCTTGAGATCCCGATTCCGAGGTTGTTTAATCAAAATTCCAATACTAGTTCATTCTTTCAACTTTAAGCTTCCGAAATGAGACTTCTCTTCCCAATTCAACTCTGGACTTCTCGAAATTCAATTTCGACCATGCGTACAAGTCATAATACCTAAAATGAAGCTGTTCGTGGCCTCCAACTGCTGAACGGAGCGCTAGTACTCAAAACGACCGGTCAGGTCGTTACAACTTTTCTTATGATAAAATACTATCTACTCTTAAAATAAATAAAACCTCATTTATAAACTCCCACATGTCATGTATTTAATTTAAAAACTTATCATAACCATATAAAATCGTATTTATCAACTTTTACTGAAAATAGTTTGCTTCAACGAAAATACATATCAAGCCAATATATAGTAGTTCCGAAATTCATCAAACTTATAGGATCTTATATTCTTATCTTCATATATAACCTTAATCCCTTCCAACTCATATATTATTACTTCGACGAATCCTAAAGTTAAAGTACGGGATGTAACATTAAACGTGCACAAAATGCAAACAATTAATAAAATCCTACAAAAATTCTATAAATTGGCAAATAATTGAAAAGAAAAAAAATATATTGTCTTGGATTTTATAGGAGTAATTCATATAGGGAAAAATCCATGTGCTCACAGTTGCCCCTCTTCGCTTGAAAACACGAAGAGTTTTCGTGCAAAGATAAAGTAAGCGGATACGAGCAATTTTTGCCCGTTTGAATACTCCGTGGGAAACATTTTTTTTGAAAGATTTGACCAAACCTTGCTTCCGAGGTTGCCTACATATCCTTGGTTATAAAGGAATCAGTTTAGTGTAGTCCAGGAAGTTTTGGTAGTTGAGACTACCGAGAAGCTGTGATTTCACTGTTGTAGCGGTTGCTACTCCTTGTTGAACTCCTTATTACACCAAGACAAAATAAAATAAGCTAGAATAAACTATGATCTATGAATTACAAGAATCCTATCTACATATCTTCAAACTTGATCTTGCAATTTTTGCAGCTCTATGGTGCACCTTGAGCTGTTGACTCGCACTCCCTAGGTGAGCCTCCTTTGTTGCTAACTTGAATTGTACTTTGAAGTGAATTCCCTTGTTTTCCAGGTGGGTGCCTGATTGCCAAAACTTGAATTGTCTTCCTTTGAAACTTGAACTGCTTTCTTTTGAAACTTGAACTGTCTTCCCTTGTTCTCTAGGTGGGCGTCTGATTGCTGAAACTCGAATAGCTTCCCCTTGAGACTTGAGCTGCTTTCCCTTGTTTTCCAGGTGGGCGCTTGATTGCTGAACTTGACCCGCTTCCTTTGAAACTGCTTTTCCTTGAAACTTGAACTGCTTTTCCTTGTTCTCCAGGTGGGCGCCTGATTGCTGATCTTGAACCGTCTTCCTCCGAAACTGCTTTTCCTTAAAACTTGAACTGTTTTCCCGTGTTCTCCAGGTAGGCGCCTGATTGTAGAAACTTGAACTGCTTTCCCTTGAAACTTGTGTTGTATTCCTTTGAAACTTGAATCGCTTTCCTTTGAAACTTGTGTTGTCTTCCCTTGTTCTCCAGGTGGGTGCCTGATTGCTGAACTCGAATTGCTTCCTTCGAAACTGCTTTCCCATGAAACTTGACATGTCTTCCCTTGATCTCTAGGTGGGCACCTGATTACAATAAAACAGACAAACAAAAGAAATTTTCCTGCCCCAGTTTGATATTGGGAACATCTGTGAGTGTTAGCCGACTCTTATTATCAAAATAAGTTCTAAGCTAAATTTCCTTATCCTGAAAATTTCAAACCAAGTCTCATCTCAAGAGTGAAAACTTAAACGCTAAATTATATTTCCCAAAAGTAGGACTCTCATCAAACCTTGTCATTTGTGAGGGTCTCAAAACTTACTAAATCTTGTTATCCAGAAGGGTACTGAAAACTTGCGGCCGAGCCTGTCTGGCACCTGCTTTCCTCACGGAGGTTTTTTCCGGAACAAACAAAATTTCCTGTGCCTATTTCAATCAAAGAAAAATCTTGTCAGTTTTAAAATGTAGTGGTTAGTTTGTGGCATTCTTGCTGAGGGTGGCCTTTCTACGGCCATGCTTTGCTTTGATCAGCTGCATCCGACCGGCAAGGAATTGTTTCACTTTCTGATTGAACTTTAACCACGGAACCCTGAATGACCTGAGTGCCCTATACTCAACCTGTTATTTTAACATTTCTGTCTTTCCAATCTGAACCTCTGCATTTTTTCAAAATTCCCGAAACCACTTGACCATTTGCACCTCTCCTAACACCTTGTTTTCCAATTTGCATTATGTTATTTCTCGCATGCTATGCCCACTCTTTGCTTCGTGCAATTTGAAAGTTGGTAATAAGCTTTGCAATCCTTTATTGTTTGATTAGCAAGGCTAACATTAGAAAAGCCTTAGAGAAATAGACTCAAAAGGAAATGAAATGCAATGTCTACGAGAGTTATTAAATAGAGAAGACTACAAACAGGAAGATCGTTTGAGGAAGAAAAGGAAGAGAGACTTATCTGAGTGAGGTTGCTAGCATCAATGATCATGACATGCATTTCGGATTAATCAGCCTATTCCATTCAGTCAATCCTCTTTCACTCTTCACACTTTATGCATGGGGTTCCATAATCCAATTCCTTAGCAAAGTCAACAACCTTATCCAGCTTGTTAGCCCTGAAGGGTTTTCACCAGCAAACCTCTCTCATTTGTTCATCTCTTAACTCACTGTCTCCTTACGATGCTCGTGAGGGTTTTCACCAATAAGACTCTCTCATTTTAATTTCTCTCAGCTTTCCGTCGCCTTACGGTGCCCGTAAGAGTTTTCACTAATAGGACTCTCTCATTTATTCATCTTTCCTACGTATAACGGAGTGTAGCCCCTGGTATGAATCATACCTCTACTTGCTTGACTTGGAATCCCTCGAATATTGATCGGAAGGTCTTTCTTTGGACCGTAATGTGGGCTTTTGGATAGGGTTAGAAAGAAGGATATCATAAATGCTCAAAATAGCTTGAATGGGTTCAAAAATACAACTTTTGGAATCGGATCTTTTTTACGAAACCGCAACTTCTGTCCCAATTTCCTTGCTTGGGGGCTTTTGAATTCTTATCTTGATGGGACCGAACTGTGAGCCTGCCTACGTATCCTTAAAAATAATCAGGTGGAACGTAGTTCATGACTTATGAGTTGATTTGTTTTTGTACTTTTCTCTCTTCTCTTTTTTTTCTTTTCTCTTTTCTTTTTCTTTCTTCTATTCTTTTTCATTTCTTTAGTCTTTTCCATTCTTTTCTTTATTCTTTTTTTCCACCTTCTGTGTTCATGTTTTTGGACTTGCTATTGATTCCAAAAGAGGGGTATGAAAGAAAATAAATAAAGTTCAAAGGGGTAGCAAAGGATAAAGTATTTAGATAGCGGAATAAAATGCCATCGTCATTCCAATCTTCAAAAACATGCTAAGTACGAACAATACAATTAAAATCAGAAAAATCATACATAATACTTTTGACTGCATCAAAATTGATAACCATATCTACACACTTTCCTTTGACATCTGTTAAATACAAAGCACCATTGGACAACATTCTCGTTACCACGAACGACCCTTGCCAATTTGGGAAAAACTTTCCTTTTGCTTCAGCCTGATGTGGAAGGATGCGTTTCAGTACTGTCACACCTCCTTTTTCCGCTTTAGGATTTTATCCGGCTTTTACTACACCCCGGGAAGAGATATAATAAAGAAAGGAGTTTTTCCAATTTAAGGACAATCGAAACGGGATTCGTTTTTATTTAAAAATTAGAGTCGCCACTTGGGAGATTTATGGTGTCCAAAGTCACCGGTTTGAATCCCGAAT